>CAJQUW010005235.1:0-57350 GCA_907163375.1 Prostheceraeus crozeri
AAAATCCCCCCCCCCCCCCCCCCAACATAAATCCTTATACACCCCCCCCCCCAACACACATTAATTATTTTAACTAAATTTTAAATAAAATTAATATTAATCCCCCCCCCTATCCCCCCATAATTTATCATTTTATCTATAAACCCCCCCCCCCCCCCCCTAATTATTTATTTAATACATATTATTTTTATTTAATAAAATACTTATAAATATTTTTTTTATCCCTTTATTTAATTATATATTTTTCAACAATTTTATTAATTCCATATTAATCCTTCGTAGTTGTATCTAGTATTTCTCCCCCTACACACATATTTCGGGTTTTGTTTTGTTTTGTTTTTGAGTTAACTGTGGGCGCAAGGGGTTTGTGGTTTTTTTGTGTTCGCTATTGTCGGACGTGGTTGCGGTTTTTGTCGCGCGCTTCGTGGAAGTTTAAGTTGATGATTGGTGGTTGCGTATGTGTGGGGTCGTGCGTCCGCTTCTCGTTGTACGTGGATTTGTTTTCTAGCACTCCCCCGTTTGACGCGTTTGTTTGTTGGATTTGTGTTGGTGGTTGTATGTGTTGGTGTTGTGTTTTCCCCCGTGTCCCGCACCGTTGCTGCGGACTTTTTTACGGGTTTATGTTTTCTTCCAGTTTGTTGTCTGTAGCCCGACTTCACGATCCGGGTCGTTGAGGTTTGTATATTCTTGTTGATGGAATTTTGTTGGCGACGTTGAAGGTCGGCTGTTGAAGATGCCACATGTTTTGTTTTTTTTACTGGTTTGCAGTGGGTTTTTTTGCTGGGTCTGGTTATGGGTGCTGAGCAAGTGTTCAAGATCTACCCGTTTCGTTTAAGTTTTTTGGAAGGTTGACGTTTTGGACATTGGTTCCAAGGTTTTGTGGATGCAGCTGTTGTCCTCTTCGGTACATAGTTAATCGTTATGTTTTGTGGATAATGGTTCTGTTGTTCTTGTTGAGGGTTCGAAGCAAGTTGTTTGAAGGACGTTCCTCTGTCCCTGGGCCCTAGCTCGGGTTGCAAGTTTTATTCGGGATTGGTCGGGTTCGTGTTGTTTGAAGATGGTCGGTTGTTGGGTTGGGGTTGCGGGTGGTGTTGAAAGATTGGTTTTGTAGTTGTTTTGAAGCCGGGTTGAAGATTTTTTTTTTCCGGGTTGAATGGGGGTTGTTGTTTGTTGACGCAGTGGGTTTTTTGTGTTTTAGATGTTCGGTATTGCTCGGCGTCGTTGCTAACTTCCCCATGCTTTTGGGTTTTTAGGTTGGTTTTGGTTTTTTTTCGTTGGGTTTTGATTTCCGGGGTTTTGTCGTGCGGGATGTTGCTTTCCTGTTTCGATTTCTAAGTTGGCCATAGTTGTGCCGTGGCTGTGGGTTTGAAATAAGATTTTGACTTGGTTGTTGCATGAGTATTTTTCGTTTTGTTTGAGATGAGTTAAGCCATGATTGTGTGTTGTTTACACTTCTTCGGGAGTTTTTTGTTGTTGAGTGTGTACTGTTACCCCCAAGCGGCGGTGTCGGCGGTTTTGTTGTTCTTGATTGTGGCGAGACGGTCTCTTATGTGTCCCCTCCGTTCGTAGGTCTGGGGTGAATGTTTTGGTACGTAGTTTGTCGGTTTTGTTGGTTGTTGTTTTGTCTTGTTCGCTGGTTGAAGTTACTGTGGTTGCTTATGGCGCTGTTGATTGCTTTGTGGAGGGGAGTATGACGTTGTGTGGTATTTAGTTTGTGATTTTAGCTAGGGTGGTCTGTGGAAGTGTGATAATCTGTTGTGGTTGGAATGGTTATTGGGTTTAGCTCTATGTTTAGTTATTTCTTATTCTGTGTTGATCCTCCGATGTGGTTGGGATTTGGGTTTTAAGGATTGTTGTTGTTGGCTGTTCTGTTGGTTGAACTATGAGGCTTAAGTTGAAGATGAGTGTGGGTTTTATGTTTTTGGTTACGGTTTTTGGGGTGTGATTTTAGTTTTTGGTGTTGTTATTTGAAGCTCCAGAATGTGGGTTTGTGAACTTGACGTGAATGGTTGGGTGAGGTTTTAACTGTTTTGTTGTCTTTGTTTAGTTGATGGTGAATATTGTCGTCGGTTGTTGTTGGTGTTAGGGTGATGCATTGTTTTTGAGGTGGTGTGTTCGTTTGAAGGCTACTTGTGGTTTTTTTTTTAGAGTTTTTTTTGAAGATTCCGTGAATTGTTCATCTTCACCACTAACATTTGAGGACGGCCCGGGTAATACTTGCTGTTTGGAAGCTGTTGGTGTAATGTTGTGAGATCGATTTTGGTGTAGAGTCTGAAGCGACGGAGAATGTTGACGATGGTGTAGCGATGGCGCTTCATGATGAAAGAATGAGTAAATTGAGCGATGTACCTTCCTTTTATACTTTTCCCAACTACCTTGATGAAATGTGAAGTTAGTATGCAGTTGGGAATGATAGAGTTGAATTCGCCGATTGTTGACGCGCAGCCAGATGCGATTTCCAATACGTGAATGTCTTTTCATATAGAAGTATTTCAAGTCCTTCATGATATGATGTAGAGATTGAAAATGACGATAAGATAAAGCAAACTCTCTTCTCACATTTCCAGTTGAATCTTTGAAATAGACGTTTCGATCATGATCCGTTTCAATACGTTGTAGGGAATCCAATTTCCAACTCATGATGTGTGGTAGTCATGTCTGATTAAGATTTGCATAGTAGGGCGATGAACTCACGACGAATAAATGTCATGATGGAGCGATGTATGTATCTTCTATACTTCTCCCAATTGTATTTGCGAAATGAGAAACAGTTTGCGGAATGAGAATGGTAGATTTGAATTTCATTTCTGTAATGTTGAAGCCAAACTTGATCACCCAAGGAGATGAATCTTAATGTTTCAAAATATTCCAAATTCCTCATGATATCATTGAGGTTGACAAATTGTCGCCATGTTAATGTAATTCCTCTTGATGTATGACCATGAGAATTTTTGAAATGTACGTTTCCATCACGATCAACTCTGATATATTGTAGAGAGTCCAAAATCCAAGTCTTCATGATGTTATGCAAAGTTGCAGATTAGCAATATAAAAATGTCGTTTTATCATATTTTGCTTAGCAATGCGGCTACAAAGAGATTTACTAGCAATCGAGCCGCACTCTTTTCTACTCCCATTGATCATGCACAACAGCTAAATGGAAATTGGGAAGTGGGTGTCACTCAACTTGTTTATAGCAACTGTGTCTATACTTTTGATCATGAGGTGATGACTATTAATATGAGGCGTACAGCTGCTTATCAATGTGAAAAGGGGTGCCGAGTATACATTCCACAGTGGCCAAAGAAAGATCTCTTATCATGTAAAAAGTTTATATATGATTTCTTGAATAAAGCGTGTAAACATATTGTCCAATTTACTCCGCACAATGATGATTATAATTATGTACATCATGTAGTTGAGAAAGATTGGATTGTTGGTTTAAGTCCAAGTTTAAGAAATGATTTAGGCTACCTCGCTAGCGCCTTAACAAGCTATGATAATTTTAACGTTAATTACCACATAAGTGGTCATAAACAGTTAATATATCGAGAGGAAGCTTATTATGTAGATCTTATTCCAAGAAATGAGAAGACGTTGGTGAAGAAGATTGTGATTAAACCAAGAAAGACAAACATGACTCCTGAAACATTATTGAAGAAATTTAATTATCTCCTTCGAGTTGATGGTAAACAAGTGGCAACATTGACTTATATCAAATCATCTAATCATATTGCAATAAGCAAATTAAATGATGATGATCTAGTATTAGTTTGTTCAAAAGATTTTCATCAGTTCTTACGACATCGTTCTGCAGCTGTTCATGGAAAATCTGATATGCAACATTTACCATGTGAAAGGTCAAATCAATTTGATACAGAATGGGCCGTATCTTTATACAGAAAGTGTGTAGAGCCTTTTGGTGGTTTCTTACATGAAACAAGAGTGTTGATGCCTCGCATTATTACTTCGGTTAAATTGGTTGTAGATTATTTAAATGAAGTGATTAATGAGCAACATATTTCATTTTCTGAAAAAGAAGGTACTTTGTCTCTCACTATAAGTGGAAAAGGTATTGAACTAATTATGGATAAAACTCTAATGGACATTTTGGGTTTTGACCAAAATATCTTTAAAAGTGGTACTGTAACCAAAGCTAGCGCAGACATGTCGCTATCGCGTCGTATTAACTATTTTCAGATATATTCCAATATTGGTGAAGATGTACGTGTGGGAGATGTTGAAGCTCCATTGCTAGCAATGATACCATACCAGCCAAAGAGCTGCAGTATTTTATCTGAGCATACTTTCAAGAAAGTGCATTATACAAAGCTGAAATCAAACTACATCCCACAAATTGATATTGCCATTTATGACGATGCTGGTGCGTTGATTCCTTTTCATAAAGATGCTGTGACAAGTATCACACTCCATTTCCGAATGAAGAGTTAATGCAAACGTATGCTAATATATTTTTCCAATGTGAATAATATGGAAAGTGAAAATAAGGACTCGTTTCTAATCTACTTGCCCAGTAATGCTTCTATGAATAAATTTCCCAAAAATAAACCATCAGACTATCGAGTAGAATTAAATCGCCCACTGCATTTAGAAGGTGAATGGGAGGTTGGCGTTTCTAGTATTTGCTATGATAGCAATATTCAGAATGTGAATGATTTGGAAGAAATGATATTGACTCCTCGCACCCATGATGGAATAACGATGAATAATGCATTTCAGTTCCCATACAATTTAACATCAGATGGAAAGTGGAACTATGAATGGATTCAGATAAAATCAGATTCTTATGAGCCATTTGGGAATGAGAAAATTATTAAGGCATTCAACAGTGGTAATACTTCCATCATGAAGAATAAAAATCAGAAAGCTTATGAGTTTACTATCTATCATTGGAGTGGGAGACAGTTCCTCCGCTTTCATTCTTTTACTAAAGGTCTTACGCTGAGGTTGGATAGTGAATTCTATCCACATCTTGGTTTTGGTCATGGACTACATCTAACGTCAATTGCTACTGCAAATGTTAGAAAAGTTTATTCAAATCGAATCAACAAATTTCATTATAGATTTAAAATATTTGATGAAGATGTTGTAGAATGCGAAGAACGCATCATTTTGAAAAAGCGTGGTGTTCAACCTTTATCACTTATTGAGTTAGTAAAACGATGGAATGAGACTGTGGGTAAGAAGTATGGAGAGAAAATTATGGCGGACAAAAATAAGTTGGTTATTCAGAAATATAATGACAAACTTACAGTTTATTTCTCTCCAACCTTGCGTCATTTTGTAAGACATTATACACCTATTATTGGAAGCGGTGTGGTGTATGCTTCTCATGAATATCACACTAAAGCTGATTCAGTTAATGATGAATGGTGGGTGGACATCTATGGCGATCGCATCAAGAAAATTTACCAGTCTTATGAAGAATCTAAAGTTGCTATCAATATAATGCCGCGTCTATATCATACAGTTGAAAGCTTCATTCATGTAGTAAATCCTTATATACAACAGAAGTTGAAGCATGTGATGAAAAGTAAATATGATGTAAAGACACACCACATTTCGTTTTCAATTGAAAATCAACGCGTTGTTCTGAAACTGGGTGATGACATTCAATGTCAATTGAGTAAAAATTTGAAAAAACTCTTTGGTTTTTCAATGCTACAAACTGTGTTTGCTGCTGCGCATACGATTGGTATAGAAACACCAATGACACTTGATAAACATGAACAGCACCTTTACATTCAAAGTGATTTGATTCTACCTATTTCTGTTGGTGAGAAAAAAGAATACATTTTACGTGATTTCATTCATGATAAAGACGCTTCATATGGAATAGTCGAGAAGATGTTTGAATCTATTTTCTATCATCCCGTCGTCAAACAAACTATACCCTCTATTGCTATCAAAATTACCAATGGTTTACAAGAGTGCATCCATGTGAAAGATACTAAATCCCTCATAACGTTAGTGTTTCGGAAAACAAAGTG
This sequence comes from Prostheceraeus crozeri, assembly GCA_907163375.1. NCBI lineage: Eukaryota > Metazoa > Platyhelminthes > Polycladida > Euryleptidae > Prostheceraeus > Prostheceraeus crozeri. Next base: position 6,012 of record CAJQUW010005235.1, read on the forward strand.
AAGTCTTTATACAACATTTATTGAAATATGTACATGAATGTGAAGCAATAGACTTTATACAACATCCACTGAAAATATATACATGAGCGCACTTCAATAAACATTGTTATATACAAAAAGTCTTTTTACTTCGTGAAGGGTGGAAATATACAGGGATAGGAAAAATGTCTTTCAGTGGAAAAGTCATCACATGGGGAATGTACAGATGTGGACACATATTCACAAGGAAAAAACAATCTCATGCGATACATAAAACAACAATGTTTATCTACAGAAATCAACATCAAAATACTAAGTTAAGGATGATTATGCTAAGACGTCTCCTGAATGTGGTAGTGTGAGTTTAATTCTTTTGGGTGGTGGTATGTTTGTGTCAGGATGTCCATGTGGAAGAGATATGTTGTGTTCTAGCCAGCACCTCTTATCCTCCCATGCTGAAAGCGCCCGTTTCCTAAAAGTATGAGTTTTGATCTCATGCGACTTAGATTTTAAGATTGTCATATTGACAAACGTTATATTTTTATTTCTATAGGCTTTCCTGAAATTCTTATGTTTCATATTTTGCACAATGGATTTTGATATGCCTTTAGCGCGCTTAATGCTATCGTCGCTATCCTTTAATTTCATACTGTACATTTTTGGACGGAGGAGAATCATTTCATCTATTTCCTTCCCTGCTGTCTCATCCTTAAAGCAGCCAAGTTTTGCCTTATTTTTGATGGAGTAGAGTGGATGATCAGCAGGATAATTTGATGTATCAAAATATCTTTCTAAAGATTTTCCTACTTCATTGAAATTTAAATCTTTTTGAGTGGTAATACCTAAGAAGAAACTATCTGTATCACCACCCAACAAACGAACCTCTTTTACGAGAGGACATGGTTTTAGTATTTTATAAAAGAGTTGGTACATTTCAAGCTTTGAGTAATCTAGTACAGCTTGACCAATATAGATGGGTTTGCACAACTCAACTTCAGATTTTATCATTTTAACACCTATAAGGTCCTCATCGATAATGTCTCTATCGATGAATAGAGGTGATGAGACCAATTTGTGATACTTTTGATCATCATTAACTAGTTTGTAGTTTACGCGCTTTCTAACATCCTCCATCGTCTTACCAAATAGACTGTTGTTCTTATATTTATAAAAATCTTTTTCAAAATTATTTTGGGCTAGTGCACGTTTCTGGCTGTTGCTATCAATATATGGTTTGAGGAAGGCTTTCTGTCTAAATTTAATAATGCGGTGAACTCTTTTTAAAATCATACCCATTTCTAAATAAAATTTTAAGATGCTAAAGTGGACTAGATAGTTTTCTTTATCATACTGGGTGAGTAAAAGTTTGCGGCAAGGCTTATAGTCGGGTTGACCGCATGATTCTAAATCTTTATGAAATTGTTTCATAAAGTCGGAAAACATATCTTTGGTCACTTCACCTGATTCGGGTGCGAGTGGAAAATCCACGGTTTTATGTTTAATATTATTTGGATAGATTAGATCTATCTCAAAATAATATCCCCAATCACCTTCATCTGGAATTGCTAGTATGTTGGAAGGGTTGGAGAAATGTTGAATTTCACTATCATCTAACCAGCTAAACTCAGAGTGAGGTAGCGGTTTGGATAATGAACTACCATACAAATTATTTTGGTCATAATACTTCAGATGAGTCTGGTCATTGCCTACTATTTTTGATTTTAACCTATGTTTATTTACAAATGTGAGACCACCGCGAATTCCTCGCTCAAATAAATTATACATCTCTGGATCTTGTAAGAGATGAATGGTCTCACCAGTCATTTTAAAAGCAGACTTAAATGACATGGCTGGCAGACTGACAAAGTGGACGGGATCTAACTTATCTTCTTCTAATGCCACTCGTCGAAACTCCTGAAATACATCAGCCAGCAAAAATACATCTAACTTAAGGTAGGCAATCATATATTCACCAAATGTATGGCAGTCAAATTTTATCCATGCATCTTGTGCATGATCATAATCTTCGGTCTTACATTCTGCACCGGTCAAATCATTTTTAAATTTATCTATGGGCGGAAGAGAAGTCTCGCCGAGTTTACTAATTGCATCAAAATATGCATATGGAAAGACTCCTTTCCGTGTGATGACTTCATCGGTTAGATTTGGGTATTGTTTCTTAAGATTTTGTGTTAGTGGAAGAGACTTTAGATTTTGCACGAGAGAGGCCAGTGATGCAGTCATAAATTGGTAGGAATCTAAAAATTTTATATCAAAATAGACCGTCTTATTTTCTTTAGTTTTATCGACAGGCACTTTTGCTGTCATGGCCATAAACTTCTCTCTCGTTTGCGCTATTACATCAAGCTTCCACTCTTTCATTTGACCTAAACCTCCTTTTATTATCATATGGCTGTCGTAGCCCTTGAAATTATGGAAAATGACGGGTAATGTACGCCGCTTCATCCTCAGCGAAAAATTACATTTTGAACAGAGTGCGTTTCTAAATTTACCAGTGATGTGATCATGGTCGCGCACTTTCTTAATCTTATCATCGTCAAATGTTTTCCTACATTTGGGGCAAACGTTGCAACTATCAAATTTTGCTTGATCATCTGCTGTCATATGCAATGATCTGCGATAGAGTTCACCATCATACTTTTGTTGAAATTTTACAGCCTGTTCGAGGAATTGTAGGAATTGGTAAATACAATCCTCACCTTGCCAGACGCGCATTTTATTTTGCCTACTCCTAAAGTGATCATGCCATACTTCATAGCAGGAAATGGCTGCTGGTCGATGGATGTTATCATCGATATAGCATTCGATGTCAGCATAGATGACACGAAGAGGACTTAGTTCATCACCATTCTCTCTATATGAAAACTCCTTATCTTTGGGCATGCGTTCCATTTGCAGTTTACCTCGCTTACACCACTCATAATGAGTTTCAAATTTAGTTTTCCTCCTAAAGTGGCGAATACATCTGTCGCAGTAATATAACTCTCTACTCGAGTTTTCTAAGTGGTGGTATAAGCGAGAGATTTTGGGAATACCGCAGTAGTGCCATTCCTCACTATCATCCTGTTTTACTAATAACAGGTTTACTGTACGTTCATAACAACTCGAACGCGAGTTGTAGCGCACACCCTTCAATCCTTTTTCCCAAACATGGAGAACTATTTTAATGTTGTTCAATTTTTCAAATTTTTCTATATCTTTAATTTTCATATCGTCACTATTACAGTCATCGAAGTTTAATTCATTCTCCCACTGCCTATAGCTATATGTGCGATTTCGATTCGCATTGATGTCATTATAGTGGAGAATGGAGAGGACAGCATATTTAAAACATTGCGATTCGCAATCGACATTGATGACTGCTGTTTTGTTTTTTAAATTTTTTGGAAGTTTAAAGGAGCCTCGACCACTATGATTTCCTAATAGACTGATTTTAAATAAGGCGGACTCAATGCCGTCAAAAATGAGACCGCTATCGCGCTCGTTAAATTTATCAATATTTAATTTTAATCCTTGGATGTGAAAATTTATCCAAGACTCATAGTCTACAACCTCGGTTGCAGGAGAGGAGGGTATGTGAAACTCTAACCTCTCTATTATTTGTCCAGTATGGTGGTCGATTTTTACATATTTTATTTTAAGATAGATGAGCGCCTTCATCCTAAAATTGTCTAAATTGTTGAAGAGCGCTTCTATCAATGATGAATTTTGATGAAACCATTCCTCAAAGTTAGCAATGGTTTCTGAGGAGTCCATCTGGTAGTTCCTCACTAAATTATTTATGGACACCTCAGTGAGTCGGATAGAGGAGGTACCGTTGGTGTAGGTATCGTTCGTGTGTGTATGTTGAAGTCTGTGCGAAGATAGTTCAAAACGTGTCTCGAAAGACTGAATGCACAAGTCGCAAGAAAAGGAGACATCGTTAACAGAATCATCCCTACCTTCGGAGATTGATGCCGGCTTAGGTCGACAAACACCTCGCTTGATGTGTCGGGTGAGATCCCATTTCCTCGTGAAGATGTGCCCACAGTCAGCACATTCCCACTCGTTGCCATATCGCGACAGTTCTGAGCTGGAACTCGCATCACCTGAAAGAGAAATCATTCTATCATCTCTGTTCAAGCCTCAGTGTAGTGTTACAACCTACCTTGACTCAATAACTCTAAACTTTCCTCGAGAAGAGAGGGCGTTGGTGATGAAGTTGATGCCTGAAATTGAGGAAGATGCTATTAGTCACACGTTTGAGGGAGATGAGAGAGGAAATCTTTAACTTACCATTTTAATGAAATATGATCAGACAGAATAATAGTCAAAGAGAGAGATCGTGCGTTCGTCACTTGTATGATTCACAGATTAAATGAAATGATATGAATGTCACTTTGCTTATATACTTTCATTCTCTTCATTCATTGGATGTTCATTCTGATTGGCTGCTTGTGTATACTTTAGAATTAGAAAAATGTTAAAGTTATCATTATTCAAAGTCAGCATTTCAAAGGCAACATGACAAGTCCTCCAACAACGCCAAATACCGCATTGGAGTTCTCCTCTCCATGCACATCAGCAAAGGTGCTCGTTACACCAAATGCACCAAGAAAGGCGAAGGTGGAGAAGGTGTACCGACTGGACAATATACGAAAGTTATCATTACCAGCGGACGAGGAAGAGGAGAGTGTATGTGAGAAGGAGTGTCCCGACTTAACAGGCGTGAGGTGGAAGTATCTCCAGTACGATACTGACGATGTGATGGAGATCACCAGCACGAAATTCCTCCACCAATTATGGGAGTGGTACACCCCTAACTCCCAACCGCGAACTATGGCAGAGTGGGAGTATATTGATAAAGTGAGGCTTGCAGTGGAAGAACGATTAAAGCAACTGAACTGTTTTTGTTATCTATGTGAAGCCAGACTCTGGGACGATATTGACGATGAAGACCTTTTGAAATACATGCCATAATAAATGTTTATTTCGTATTATCTTTGCTTTCATACTGACTTACTTGAATGGGGCTTCAGTGGATGATTTAACCATGTATACATTTTCATTGGGAAATAGTAGCACGCTTAGTCTAACTTGTAAATCTTATAACATTTCATATGGGCGATGATGGTAGATGAAATAGTGTCAGATAAAATTAAGATAGCTTACACTTCTGATACAGGGATAGCAATCGACTGCGATCCATGTGTAAAGAGCTTGTTAGACTACGGAAGAGAGAAGTGTGTTATGTTGCGTGTGGCGCGTGAGTGTCCTCCCATTTCATTCCATTCATCAATTCGTCTCAGTGATAGAGACAGGTAGAACTCATGGTTCTCATAACGTATGCAATGGAAAGTTTTAGGTAACCTTCGACAGTTGGCTAAATGTCGCCCTGGCGCGAATGCATACTACGTTGAGACAGAGGCAATCACTTGCAAACATGACGCAGAGAGGTTTAACAAGATTGACCATTGCCGAATGTCCCTTGCGGTATACATAGCTACGGGTTTCACCGCCGCCCTTTACAGGAACGCCCGTCGAAAGGAAGTATTACACCGAACTTCATTTGCAACGTTCAAGTTGACTGATAGCAGATTCAACTTAATGATAGTATTCGCCAGTCCGAAGACTGCCCAGGGCAAACCGCGTGGAGGTTCTATCATGTCTTGCCCCATGGTGGCCCTTAAGAGAGCCGATGGTTCGTTCTCGTCGTATCTGAAAATAGAAGGAAAAATAGATGAAATATATTCAAGTGATAGAGATGATATTAACTTACCATAAGAGAAATTTAGCCGGTTCGCGACCCCTTCGATGGTGATGGTTGAGGTAAGTATTTGGCCGGCAGTTTCCGCTTCCGGTGGCGCAGCTCCTTTATTTCGCCATCATGCTTTATAGAGACATGGAGACAGCGCATCTCCGCCATTGCTCCCTCGTAGCACTCGAATGTGGAATCCAAGTCCTCACTCTCAAGGATGATGCTGTCGACGATTCTGCTCTTGATGATGGGAATGTGGAGCGTTGTTCGTCTCTCTTCTTTCTTCTGACTCTCAGTCAGGCTAGTCTTTAATTGCTCAATTTTTAAATTTGATACCTCTTCTTCAGCTTTTAATGATTTTATGTAAGTCGCCTGCTCAGTAACGCGTTTTTCGCTGGCAAGCGCCCTTTCGCGGAAAGATTCTAAATTGATCACTTGTGTCTTGAGGGCCCGAATCTCGGCTACCTGACCCTTCAGGTGGAAATTGTCATCCCTAAGGGCCGAACATTCATTTTTGTAACGAGTGAGCTCATCTTTTAATTTTGTGAGTGCATATTCCTGGCTCACTTTTGCGATCTGGGTATCCTTATTCCAGCTGTTCGTCTGCTGCTTAATCCCCTTCTTTACTGGGGAAGGTGCGATTACTTTCTTTTTCGGGGAAGACTGATTTGTTGGTTTTCCTATCTCTTCCGTGTCTTTAGTAATGACGACCTCCTCAGAATCGGAGTCATCTGAGCTGTCCAAATCGCTTAGTGGGGCCTTCTCTTCTGCTGTTGATGAGGTAGTGGCCGAAGCAGCAGGCTCCAAAATTGTTGCAATAGCCTCTTGTAGTGCTGCGTCAAGATCGACTGTTTCTTCGTTGAAGAAGGGTGCGATCACTTTGCCGATGTCTGATGTTATGTAATTGTTTGCCTTTTTGAGCGGACAGTCGGCGTGGGCGATGTAAAATTCCTCATGCTCTTTGCCTTTCAAAAATTTCAGGCAATGTGTACAGCCGGAAATAACGGCTCTTTCCTCGTGGAAGTGAGGCGTATTCTTGTACTTATTAATGTGACGTTTGAATTCGCCACCCCTCTTTATTTCTCCGCAAGAGCACTTTTTAAATAAAAATTTTGAGTTGCCTCCCATTTTGTAACTTATGTATCTGTAAAGGAAGGATGAAATAGAATTACTAACAGGCGACATTGGCAGTCATTCTTATAATCATACAGCTAAATTGTGAGATTGGTGGAAAGTGTCGAACCTTTGAATCCGTTACAGGCATTACTCAGAGGGGATCTTATCCCAACTCCAAGGCCTCGGCCCACAAATCCAACCTCCCGCGGACAGAGCGTGCGTCATATCACTGTGTTGGTATCCGGACCCCGATTTTGACATGAAAATCAGTGGATTGTTTACAAAGGTTGCAAATTCCAAGCCGAAGCTTGCCTCCCACAACTTTATAAATGTCTTAGTTGAATTCAGAAGGTTTGAAAATCCCGAAAATTGCCAAAAAATAGCGAATTTAAATTTTTCAATTTTTTAGCACTACTTATGAAATTTTATAAGTAGTTTATCACTTAGGGCAGGTCAATAGCGACCGAACCTTTTTTGAATCAAGTCAAACGGACTTGTAGAAGCAAAGTTACAAGCCTTTAAAGTTTTGGAGTCTTTTATGGCCTGGAGACGAAGGCCATCTCCTGGCTAACCTCTAAGTCTAACGCCTTAGCTGATATCAGCAATGAAATTTTCTAAGTCGGTTTCTTACAGAAACTCGGGATTTGGAATGTCCGAAGCTATCATCGGAGCTCAGAGAGACGACTTACCGTTGACTATCTCTCGTATTAATGACAAGTCTCTCTCGGTTCCCAGCTTATATAGTGTGTGGCGATCAGCTGATGACGTAACACCCATCATCCAAACACTAAAAAACCCGTCTATCTCCGGTTCTAGTGCTCCGATTGAGCTGGAAATACACCATTTCCATGTAGAATTTGACGCTGAATCCGAATCTGGCCTCCGTTTTCCCATCCGATGCTTCGTTTTGGCTCTACAGTAGGCAGCCATCGCAAAAATTCTAACTCTGTCGTTTTTTCCGAAAAAATGTTGAACATTTTTCTCGCCGATTGACTTGAAACTCTCCGATTGACTTGAAACTCACCATACATATAAAGAATTTCACGCTGATTCCAAATCTGGCCTCCGTTTTCCAATCCGATGCTTCGTTTTGAAGCTAGAGCCCAAAACGTCCCAAATTCTAACTCTGTCGTTTTTCACCAATGTCCCAAAATCTTAAATGGCGTCTCACATCTAAACGAAGACAGATAGGAACAAGCCGATTGTTTCACTGAATTTGTCTCACTCTTAGCTTTCAAACAAGCTATCGCACGACAAAATCCGTCCACTGGAAGCCAAAATCGAAGCAAGCTGTCCAGAGGGGGGGGGACGTCAGCGAAATTTCAGAATTTGATGAAAAATGTTTTGGTGACGGTCCCAGGTCGAAATTCCACACTTTGGAAAATTTTCAAATTTTTACCCATACAAAGTCACTCTGACACTTAGGATTTTTTCAGGTAAGCGAGCTCCGACCTAAAATCTTGTAACCGCTCTAACTTTTGAACGAAGACAGATAGGAACAAGCCGATTGTTTCACTGAATTTGTCTCACTCTTAGCTTTCAAACGAGCTATCGCACGACAAAATCCGTCCACTGGAAGCCAAAATCGAAGCAAGCTGTCCAGAGGGGGGGGGGACGTCAGTGAAATTTCAAAATTTGATGAAAAATGTTTTGGTGACGGTCCCAGGTCGAAATTCCACACTTTGGAAAATTTTCAAAATTTTACCCATACAAAGTCACTCTGACACTTAGGATTTTTTCAGGTAAGCGAGCTCCGACCTAAAATCTTGTAACCGCTCTAACTTTTGAACGAAGACAGATAGGAACAAGCCGATTGTTTCACTGAATTTGTCTCACTCTTAGCTTTCAAACGAGCTATCGCACGACAAAATCCGTCCACTGGAAGCCAAAATCGGAGCAAGCTGTCTAGAGGGGGGGGGGACGTCAGCAGAAAATTTTTTCTCTCCGATTTCGCTGGAAACATCCTTCCTAACCCAAAATTTCACGTAGATTCCGAATCTGGCCTCCGTTTTCTCATCCGATGCTTCGTTTGGGCGCTACACACCAAAACGTCCCAAATTCTAACTCTGTCGTTTTTTCGAAAAATGTTGAAAATTTTTTCTCTCCGATTGACTTGAAACTCACCATACAGATAAAGAATTTCACGCTGATTCCAAATCTGAAATCCGTTTTCCCATCCGAGCCTTCGTTTTGAAGCTACAGCCCAAAACGTCCCAAATTCTAACTCTGTCGTTTTTCGCCAATGTCCCAAAATCTTAAATGGCGTCTCACATCTAAACGAAGACAGATAGGAACAAGCCGATTCTTTCAGTGAATTTGTCTCACTCTTAGCTTTCAAACGAGCTATCGCACGACAAAATCCATCCACTGGAAGCCAAAATCGAAGCAAGCTGTCCAGAGGGGGGGGGGAGGTCAGTGAAAATTTTTCTCTCCGATTGACTTGAAACTCACCATACCGATGCAGAATTTCACGCTGAATCCGAATCTGGCCTCCGTTTTCTCATCCGATGCTTCGTTTGGACGCTACACACCAAAACGTCCCAAATTCTAACTCTGTCGTTTTTCGAAAAATGTTGAAAATTTTTTCTCACCGATTGCCTTGAAACTCACCCTACCGATGCAGAATTTCACGCTGAACACGAATCCGACCTCCGTTTTCTCATCCAACCACTCCTTCCACTCGAAACAACCCATTTTACAACCCAACATTCAGCACGAAAAACATCACACACACTATAGCCTCAAGACTAATCCTGGCGGTCGCCCAAGTCCACCACGACACTCAGACCCAAAGCACCACGGCGGCCGACCACGACACTCTGCCGTTCCAGAGGGGGGGGGGAGTCAGCGATGGCGGCCATCTTGCGCTATCTGGTGTTTGTCACTTCCTTACTACTAGTATCGGTAACAATTACAATTATATCTGTTAATCTGTTGTCTGAGAGATTTTACTTCCTGTGCTTAATTTTAGCTATCACCTGCTATGTTACCTTCAACATTACTAGCCGGAGCATGCCAGATTGATCTTGTGTTTCCTCTTTCTTATCGTCAAGTGCAATCATAGCTACTTTGAATGTTATTCATATTCAGATGATCAACGAGACAGGAATAATTGAATGTATAAGGATGAATTGTATTACTTCTGATGAATTTAATAGTAAAAGTTTTGATATTTTAAGTTATAGAATGATTGAGTTAGTTTTGAGATAGAGGCATCCTGAAGATTTTCACCATGAACTTTCATGTCTGTCTGTGTAGTGTGAATAATCTAGGATTCTACAGACAATGAATAAATAATCGTAAACATCACGCAAATGTTTATCATTTAATATCAATCATTAGATGCATTATCAATTGTGACTCTTGTACTTTCATTTTTCTTGTCTTTGCCGGCGGCTGATTATATTAAAAGATAGCACAGCTATTTCGCCTGACGCTCCATCAATAGTTCAGCTGGTTCACCATTATAGATGTCATTAGCAGTATCGGACTAGTTTGGGACAGTCGGAGTCTTTGTAGAACAAGTAGCGTGCACGGCTGCCGAGGAGCTAAGATTGTTCAAGTCCGAGGGGTCTTAAGTTGAAACGAATTGGTACTCAGTAATCCTTCACAATTATAAAGATGTACTGTAGGAAAATACGTATTTGTATAGATTTTCTCAGATGTGATGAGAAAATAAAAAAGATACCGGTAGATATTAATTATCGCGATAAAATCTTCGGAGAATCCCTTTCAACGGGAAGGATAATAGTATGCTACTGGGGATGGTCATGTATAAACGGCTTTAAGTTAAAGAGACACAAGACACCTGATGTTCAGCATCGCATTTATTATCGATAAAGATTGCTAGAAATCAAATTGATAGCCACACATTAAATCAAAGCGGACCCTCTTCCTTAGCAGAACTGCGTAACCGATCTGGGCATGATTTGCTTCAAGATGGCTAACTTATACTCGACCGAATTTGGAAATGGTCAGATGATCTCACTGACTTGTCCCATCTTATTATTTCTACGTCCTGTAGGATGAAATTTCACCACAGCGATGAGATTGAGTATAAAGTTGTGTCAAACCGAATGATAGAACAAGCATGATCTATCACTTGAAAATGGCATTAGTAGGTCATGTTTTTCACTGATGAAGAGGAGGCCATCTGAATCTGAACGAGTTCAGATTTATCTTCTTGAAATATACAATGATCAGCGCCACACCAATGTGTTTAATAGCAAATGTCTGAAATCACGCATTGTACGAGATGTAAGTTTGATTTGATATGCTATTCCATCCTGAAAAGGTCCTGATAATACAACTCGTTCGAAAATTGAAGAAAACTCAATGATGTTAATGCAATTTAGAAAATGAGACGTTATTAATGCTTTCAGGCATATTGATCTCAACTGACCACTTAAAGTGAACAGCAAGTTGAAATTTCAAACATCGTCCATATTATGATAAATTATTATTTAGAATTGCCGAGAACCTCAGAAGATAGTTAGCGATTTAAAATGGGTTAAGGTGTGTGGGAGATGATCCATTTCCACCTGTCTCAGTCAATGAAATGTTAAGTCATTTGTCAAGTTAATCATGAATAAATTCGTCCAGCTGACGGCTATTAGAAGTTGATATCGATCCACTTTGGTAAGTGAACGGTTATGTCTATTGATCTATGTGTCACGAAACAGAAGACTTCAAATAATTCAATCATTAAACGTGAAACTAAATCAGTCATGTCTGAAATTCCAACTCACGTTCACGTGGTACTGTAATTTATTCTCTTTAGAATATTGGGTGCTTTTGCATTACTAATTCTTACATAACTAGATACCGAGTTTCACCCTTCGGAATTCGGTGTTGAAAAAAGATGTACAGGTTTGCGCAACATGTCACGGCTTTAAGTGACACAATTTGAATACAGAAGAGAAACTGCATCGCGTGTAGCATGTCACAGTCTATCGTGAAATGACGAGAAATAGATTGAAAGCAGTCTTCCAAAGAAGCGAATTCTCATCCTTAGTAATGGTAATGAGGACATCCAACTTACGAAGGAAGCTCTAGTCAACGGCATTGATAGTTGGATGGAAAATATCTTCGTTCATGTGAGGAAATTATCAAAAATTAATTGATCATATTATCTGATTGTTCAATAGTGCAATTTATCAGTTCCTTAATCTCCCAAAATTTCAGTTTCAGTTATTGATTGTTCATAGGATTTTATACTTTGTTAGTAATTATAATAATGATACTCGTTATCTCACCTCGAGCCACAATAGGGTCGTTGTGGTTGAGCAAGTAAGTGATATATAGAGGCAAAGTAAAAATAAGAAAAAATGTGAGAAATGCAAATGTCACTTTCTGAAGCAATCCAAATAATGCTGGTAGCAGGCAGAAGTAAATTGTCGATAGTTAGGTAGGAGACGAATAGTCAATGCTAACTCATTGAAACAACGTTGATTAGTGACACGAAAGCAGTGCTCCGAGTGACCCCGAATCGGGAATTTCACGAAATTTTGAAAATTGATCCCTGATTCCCGAAAGCTTGGAACAAATATTTCCAAATTTTCGGGAACTTATAATTTCTAAAAAAACTCTGACTTTTGATTGTTATTAAAGCAGCTTTATCTCGCTGTTGATTTTTAGATCATGAAGAGGTTTTTGTTTTATGATAAGAGAGGCAACATAATACTGATTTCATTGCTTGCGCTCTACAATGCTAAGGAATTCTAAAGGGTATTCTATAATCCGTTGATTATAATAACAACGATCGGTCATTGTTATTTTGAATCGTCGCGAAGGAAATTGTAAAGCAGTGAAGAGAATACTAGTATCATAAAGTAGCTGTGAAGATAATAGTAGTGCATTGTGCACCTCACTCGTTACATCTGATCACCAGAGATAGCTGCACTTCAAACTAATGCTATTGCATGATTGTATTCATGAATCACTCATCCAGAATGCATGACATTTTGTATGCAGATGTAATTAGCTATCATCTAACAGCTGGCGCCTTGTAGAAAAATGAAAAATGATGAGATAGCTAATATGTATTCTGATTTACTATACAGGGGTTGGAAAAGATTAATTGCAATTGAAGTGGTTTAATTTTTCCTCGACAATCAATTGATTTAACTGGATCACTTGAGCAATCAATCAATTGCAATGATTTCTTATCATTGCCAAATCTGTAAGAAGATCCGCCCACAAAGTGATTCCATGATTGATAAATACTTACAAAGTTATTTTCATAGTGCATGGGCCTACGAAAGCACATTCAAGCACTTACAGTACTAAAATTTGCCTGTAATTGCACATCATTGTGCTTGTTGAACTAATATGCATGACAAACACATAAGTGCACTGATAGCAACTATTATGCGATGTCTGGTGATTCATATTTGTGTTCTCTATTCCACGAGTGCAATATTTTCCAATTCAAACACTGCCACTCTGGTTATCGCGATAGTAAGTGTTTCATTTAGACGTACCTAAATTTGAATAGATTAAAAAAATTGGGAAATCCAAGTTTAGATGTAGTTGTAGGCCCTATTATGCTTTTATTAAACAGTATATTTCGACTGTAAAATCCATAGTCATTCTCAAGTGAACTCCAAAAGGAAAGTAGAAAAAGACATAAAATCGCTAACATCGCTAAGAAATTCAATTTTATGATATCCAGTCATTCTAGATCAGATATCATGTGACCACAGACCAACACCATCCACCCAGCCAAAAGTCAAAGACATTTTGTGTGTGAGCAAGCGTCATAGATATATGTGAAGATATTGGGGATTGGAATGAGCACTATAAAATTTGGAAAATCTGTTAGTGTGATTAAAAAAAGAAAGTCTTTGAGTTATTCGCACTCGAAAGGGTTGTTGATTTTAGGTCTGAATTTTCTTTGTTGTAAAGCAATGCCGATTTCCAATGAGTTTTGATAATGAAAACAACACAATTGACTTCATGTGTTTAATACCCGAGCGCTTTCGTGGCCTCTTGTCAAGGGTGGACGGCCGAGTGTGAACATGCAAAGAGATGGCTGAGAAACATTCAATGATACCTGCCGCCAGTGACACCAGACAATCAGTGCCAAGGTAAAGACAATGAATAAAGAAACTCAGTAGGTAGGTATCATTGAATGCTTCTCAGCCATCTCTTTGCATGTTCACACTTGGCCGTCCACCCTTGACAAGAGGACACGAATGCGCTCGGGTATTAAACACATGAAGTCAATTGTGTTGCTTTCATTATTAAAACTGAATTTTCTTATCGAGATGGCTTCTTTAATTCTGAGATTGGCTTCAATAGCTGAACTTGGCTTTCCCACATTTTTGATCTATTATGACTGACAGCCAAGGCATTTTTGCACACTTAATTTGAATTTACCCAAGAACATCAGAATATATGAAGCATGCTATGTGTTCAGCAAGTGACTATTGACAAGTCCCATTTAGCTAAAGTTAACTTATTCTTTAATTAAAATGAGAGTGGAATATTATCAACTGTGTATTATACTGCATAAAAATCGCGCAAGATATTGTTTTTTGACTTGTGATTAATTGCAATTAATTGGAATCATTGTCACCTGATACAATTAGTTAATTGAATTGAAGATGGTTCATCAATCAATTCATTTTTCCACTCACTACTTAGTTGAAATTGAACATTGAAAGCAGTCTTTCCAGTGATGAAAAATCTCTTTAATATTGGCAATGCGATTATCTTACAGTGAATGAAGTGTTAACAATTTGAACAGCACCGATATTAGGAGGGGAAATAACGTGTCTCGACGCTAATATGTTATCAGTTTAATCATTGGGTCATCCATCATCAGATTTTGTCCAAAGCGGCTCATGATTTGCATTCGGAATTGAGAACGAAAGTGCACATGAATTGCTTCGTCAGTCGTTTCAAGTTATCTGATAGCCACAATAGGCTGGTTGAATCTCTCACTTCCGTTATTCCGCTTTGAGTTAAATAGATGTAAGTTGTATCCTTATGAAATCGAATTTTGGCGACAGACGGCTTACAATTACTGCATCCAATCGCTCTTGTCTCTCACAGATCCGAATGAAAATACCATCACACATTGTCAGACGACGCAACACGTCTTCTCAACGCAGTGATAGAAAGATGAGCGAAAGGATGCTTGTCTCAACAGAATGTAAATGATGATTAGAGATGAACTAAAATCAGCGCACAGGAACTGACCGATAACGTGACCTGCACATCACGAATGACAGCAGTGGGTGTTTGATATTGATAATTCAAACATCTCCTGGACCACCTAGTTCCATCGACCTTTGAAGGCGCGGGATGCCGAAGTTCTGTCTGGATTTATATACTGACGTTAATAGAAATTCGACTTTATAACAGAAGGGAGTTGCCTTTTTGCATTTCTCAACAGATTTCAAAAAGTTCAAACCAATCAAGGGTTTATACGAGTATACTACTGTTTAATTGCGATGTACGTGTTACTTACTTAAGGGCAGCCTGCGTTTATCCCGTCGGTTTGGGAAAAGGCCTTGCCCTATGACTTTCACTTGACGCAGCCATAGAAGTTTTCCTTATCGCGCCTCCAACAGCACGCCTTTGTCCTCGAGGGCTCCACCGGTCAATCTTTTAGACCATCTGTTGTCACGCGACTAACATGGCCAGTCCATCTCCATTTCTGCGTCCCTACTTGCTCTGCCACATCCTTCACTTTACTGATTGATCTTATTTCAGTGTTCCTTCGTCGTTCTAGATAGGAAATACTGAGCATTCGTTTCTCCATTTTTCTTTGGGATGCTTACCTGTCCATTATTCCTTTGTAGAATGTTCACGTTTCTGCGCCGTAGGTCAAGGCAGGAAGAATACACTGGTTGAAAACTTGACGCTTTTGTGAGATGGAAAAGTTACCAGCGAATATTTCTCTGCAGCGTCCATATGCAGCTCATCCTGCTCGAATTCGTCATATACGAGTTAAAACTGTTTAATCTGTTTGACATGTTTTCTCTACATAAAAATATATATACCGGTAATAATTAGTTTTATCAATTTGATAAATAAATAGATAGAAAGCGTTTATTTCAAAATCAACTATACATCCACCCTAAGAGAATTGGGTAATAATGGTAATACATTCTCCCATTACATTCATGATTGAAAAATTAGATTGCTGAGGACGAATAAAGGAAAAATATCAGGTCTCCTATACTTATTGAATTGTCCCCAGTGGAAACCTGTTCACGCGCCTCTTGAAAGCATCAAGATTGTACAGGTCAGAGAAAGTGGCTTTGGAATGCTGATTCCAAAGCTGCGCCATGCGAACAAAATGCTTTCCGACCCACTCGCATTACGTATGCCTTCTGAGCTCATGTGATAACATGTGAGTGCATTAACTTTGCCTGCAGTTCCTCCAATAATCCTGGGTTTTGGTGCGCATAAATTAACTGAAGTGCTACTTCTACCGAAATAGCGCTCATGAGGTCGACGGCTGACAGATGGCAACGATGCTCCATCAGTGGACGGATAATGGATTTGTAGAATTAGAAAACAGTCCGTGATGTGTATCCAAATGGAGAGGATCATTTGTAGTCATTAGTCAAACTCACTATTGCACAAACAATGAAGACTTTATAACACATAATTGTGCATTGGTTACATTATGCATCTTAGGAAATCAACCATGTCATATTTTTGAAATACATATGTAGTATTTTGCATATTTAAGACATGGACATCTCGGACATCTATGAAATATAGTCATATTTTCAGATAGTACTGGTCTTCTATTGTACGTCTGTTTGCCATGGCGACGCAGATTATAGTCTTTGGTTAAAATAAAGTTTCATTTTGCCAAAAACGTCCATCTGCGTCTCATTGGATAAACATGTGTTTTTCTTTGATTGTGTTTGACAAGAAGAAAAACCAGGCAGAACTTGGCAGTCGCGCAGATTTGTATTAGGCATCGGGTGTACATCATTCTGTCAAAGTCTCATTTTCGGCCTCGTTTCCTGCAGAAACTCGCTTTGGCTGCCGAACTAATATGCGGAGGAAAAGTGCGACGTAGTGCTTGTCCAGACAAACGTGTACATCGGACGTATGCGTTGTCCCAAAACTCAAGATTGATGCTGTGAAATCTTGATTTAGAATCTAAATTGAAATAATTCATGAAGCGCATAATCATACGTATATGTTTCTTTTGTCGACTGTTGAATGTTTGATTTATATGCATGTCCTTGTGCATTATCTCAGTTAGTACATTTTGTCTTTGGATTCTTACTGTCTCCCAGCCCTACGCTCGTTTGTAATCTGCTTGACCACTAGTACCATGCATTAAACTCTTACTGAGTTTGGAACATTAGTTTCAATATTCCAGTCATGATCTTAAGAACAATTAACAAGCTATCTTTAATTTTTTTGGATTTCCCATCAGGGAAATTATTTAGTTCGCATTCTTCCTTTTCCCAGATCTTCCTATTTCTTTTAATGTCCTGTGCTTTTATAAAAATTTACACGTGCTTCTTTCTGATCATCTGCAGCTAAAATCCAATTTGACTTCCGAGTCATTTGTAGCAGCATGAATCGATTAAGAAGCGTCTCACCATTATGCGCCTCATTCGATCTACCTTTTGATTATGTACATCCCTCTAGCATTTTTGCTCCATACGAATATCTAATTGCAGCATTTTCTTTCAGTGACAGGAAAACGAAGATGAGAATTACACACGAAAAACATCTTTAGTGAAACGAGAACATTTCGAGTAAGTACTTGAAATCGCATTTCTACATTGATAATTGATGACGCACACGTCTTTGAGTTGAGTCAATGAATCTTCGATAGAGTTTAGATGATTCATATTTCTTTGTTCTTCCTACTTTGCACCTCATGATTAGTTTAGAATGTTCTTCATATTTTGATCTTGGGCTCGGCATATTTCGGTCGGAGATAAATCTTGTAATGTCTCGCTTTTTGCATTGTCATCATAGTTTTCCTAAAAACTTAGTCCTGAATTACTGTTTGAAATTCCTAAATATTTCATCAACAAGTGCGTACACAGACTATAGTAGCTTTAGGGTGGTAGCTAGTATATAACTAGTAGCTAGTATACTAGCATAGGTATAGCTAGTATAGCTAGTAGGTAGTGGCTATATGGTGCGCTGTACATAATTCTGTGAAAGTACAATTTTCGGCCGCGTTCCCTGCAGAAACTCGCCATGGCTGTTGGACTAATATGTTGAAGCAGCTTTCCAATTAACAAGTCAAAGAAGATTGCAACATGATCGGTTGCGGTACATCACTAACGAAGGTTCTGTAGAACAGTGCTTCTCAAACTTATTCTTATCGCGCACCACTTGACAGGTGAAATCTCTGTCGCGTACTATACATAATGCTTCAGAAATGCATGGCAATAATTATGATAATGATGGACGTGTAGTTAAGATAATGACAATTGGTGCTGTAGAGAAATTACAAAGCTCAGGCCGCACTGCACACTGTATGGTATCTTTACAATCATTGAAAGCTGAGAAGCTGGCATAATAAAACCAAAAGCTGATAACAATAATTTTCAACCACTCTGTAAAGCTAGATAATTATTTCTATCATATGCAATTTTGCTGATTATGAAAGATTAATAGTTAATTCATATCTAATATATTTCAACATATTCGAAGAGTTTGAAAATATAAATAATAAATAAAAGCGTATCTTTTACCAAATCAAATAAATCATGAATCAAAAAATTTGGAGGCAAAAATGAACCGTATTTCGATTAGTGCTTTTTTTACACAGAGGGGTATTGTATTTGATCGGCGCCAGTCGCCAGGAAACTGATTTGTTCGTGACGTATTCGAGATACGACGTTAGTATGTCACTTCACGGATTACGCTGATTGCGATCAGGATATGACTGGGCACCATGAGTCGAGACCGTAGATATTTCACGAGTCACTGCCAGAAACTGCTTTATTGAATTTTCAATTTTCCAAAACAGCAGAAAGTGATTTGGATAGTAAATTAGTAGTATGTATTAATATTCACGAAAAGTTGTAGCATGCATAATGTTTCACGCGTGACACCTTAAACGCCTCCGCGTACCACTAGTGGTACGCGTACCATAGTTTGAGAAACACTAGGTTAGAGAATTTACCGCTAAGATTGTATGCCGACAGAAACCAGTCACAGATTGACTCAATAAGTTGGCGCACATTATCCAAGACTGACTTAACAGTCCTTGTCTGTGCGTACGCCAGTAGGTAATTGATGTTAGCCCAGCAGTGCTTCTGTTCGGTCGCTCCTGGTTGTGAAGATGTCGGTCTTTGTAATGCTTAGTAATTGCTCCCGCTATTTGAATTTGCGCACTAAATAAAGTAAAAAAATGACTGGATCCGATCCATGTTGAAACCCAGATCTCCCGGGCAAGGGCAAACACTACTACATGGCCACGGCTGCGGGTGCACTGATTAATCGGTCGATCACTGACAGGTTGGAGCGATGTTCGGTAATTGGTCGATTGTCTGCCGATCAGTGGAACTTTGAAAATTTTTGTTAATTTTGAATAAAAAGTGACTGATCGAAACACAAGATTTCAATTTTATAGATGGAAATGTTTAGATTTTCTACATGGCTACAAATCTAAATTGAAGCGACTCCTTTTTATCACTACGATAATTGAAAAACAGATAAATAATTCCAAAGACTCCATTTTCATATGAAGATAATAAAGTTTCGAAATAATAATAATAAAATTTTTGAATTCGTAGAACTCACAAATTGGTAACTAATATTACACCAATATTCAGGAGTCAAAACATAAAATCGTTAATAACATCATTAGTTTCAAGGCCCCACTGATTAATAGTCGCGATGTGGTTTACGAATGTGACTTGTGCGTAGCTAGTTGTATCGGCTTCACATCGCCTCATTTATTTGAGAGAGTGGAGGAACACTAGCAACAGTCATTGTCTATTGGTAGCCATAAACAGCAACAACACGGCGACAAGAACATCCGACTGTGAAACCCTGACCGGACCCATGAGTTTCAGCTGTTAGGCATTGGCCTGGTCCGTTTTTTCAGATTTGTAATATTTGAATATATTTGCAAATTGTGATTGAATAATCAATTATCATATTTGAAGATTCTCTCAAGATGCTATCTTCTTCAGAATAGAGGCATATGAGTATTCATGAGCCAATATGCACTGAAACTGAAATTATTTTTTATGAATATAATAGACCTAAGGGTGGCATAATAATGACTTTTTTCACTTCAAATAAGATTCAGAAGTGCCAAGTATACATGAAAAACCGTGACAGAAAGATAAAAAAGGCAAGAAACAGGCGAACTTAAGCTATCTTTATGAGTGACAATTCAAAACGTTAGTTCAGAGTTTTGATTTTACAATGAGAACCATTGAGAGATCCATAGCGGAGTGAGCATCTCGAGGAAGTTTTGTTACAGATTATATCTACTGGATGTTGATGGTAAAATGCCTTTTTGGATAGACGATTGACCATCAAATTACAATAGTCAGAGTTGAGTTTATATTTGTATCAGTATTGCGTATTCATAAATCGAAACATGCTAGCGCAATGCGTGCTTGCTTTTCAAAATGTAGTTATGACTCGCGCCCTCAAAGGAAATTCCCATGTTAGTAATATCTCTTCATGCCGATAAAATGCTTCGAAAATTATCATATCTCGCAAGTTAATCATGCGTCTTATCGCATGTTAACATCCTAGCCAGCAAAGATCAATGTCATTAGCTTTTGTCATGATAGATATGATTGTCAGCCTAACAAATTAAACTCGATTTTCCATCAACCATGGATTCCTCAATAGTAGTGGCCACTACTGTTAAGGAATCCATGCATCAACGCAATATTTTTTTTCTCTTCACATGTTACCATGTTTATATGTTCATGTTTATCCAATGTCTGTCCATGTTTTGGCAATAAACCACTTATGACTTATATATAAGGCAGTGGTGGGCAACTAAGCTGGGATAGAAGGCCACAACTACTGGCCCGCGAGAGGGCTCGCGAGCCACCAATTTAAGAAGGTGGAAATAGGTTTGTTGAAAACTCCTTTATTGATTACTTTGTAGCGTAGTTTCAAGGACTGTTATACTATGCATAGTGGTAGTGCATGACATAATTGTATTTATAAATATATGCTGCAACATTGCATCCAACTAAGCTGTTGACTATTAAGGAACTGTATTTTTCATTCTAAAATCTGTGACATATCTTCATGCGGCTGGACTCCTTCAAGCGTAGCCTACCTTATGTATTTATAGGCTTATTGCATGCAACCCTGCAGCTTATTATATGTACGTGGTACATTCTCAACAAGGTATCGAACACCGTATGTGACTTAGCACTCACGCAGTTGATAGCTATGTCACTTGCCTTCATATTGAGAAGATATTCATTGCTAACAGAAGTACATGCAGTTTCAGAATTGGAATGAGAATTTTTGTGCCATCATATTGCTCAATTAGTCATCAGTTAACATTTCTGCAAATTCTAAAGACGATCAACCTTAAGCCTAGAAGTGCCTTTTGAAGGTCAAAGTCGGAGTGAGGCTTTTTCACATCACCGATTCAAATAATGTCCGCGGGCCACTTTGGATATGAGAAGCGGTGGCGGGCCACCCACCGTGGGTCGGTGGGCCACTAAGTGGCCCGCCATTGATATAAGGCATATCAAGTTTGAGAGACGTCAAGGTTATCTTAAAAATAAGTAACACGGTTGTGTTTCCAAATATTCATGCTCGGGCCCGGTTTCTGCTGCGGAGGAAGCGCTGATCAGTGCTATTCATTCAACTCCAAATTCTTGGAAATCCTGAGCCAAGTCGTGAGCTCGCCTCTGATTGGTTGAATTGAAACATACAGAACTACCGATTAGCAGGTGACGAGCTGTTATAGTATCACTGCGATTGAGTTCTCACTAATACAACTGGGGTGCGTGGTTTCGATTCCCAGTTCGCAAGGAGCGTATGGAATTATTATTCACCAAGCAGAATCCTACAGCAGGTAAAAGTGAGTCACTTCAAATCCTTGGCCTACGACGTAATAGCAGGAGTGAGAGCATTGGGAGTGCCAGTGTTGGTTGGAAAATGGATGAGTTGGTTGATAATTCTACCGCGTCTCTATTATTTTGATGATACTTATTATCGATGTGATTTTGATTGGAATTTGAAGTACTTCTATTCTTTCCCCCTCCCACATCTTTCAAGTTTTCCAAAATCATCAAATTTCGCCAACATTGGATTTAGGATAGACTTCATCTGTCACTGAGTGACAGCACAACACCACTGAGAAGTCTTATTTGAACCCTGGGATGAAGGATTAGTCCCTTGGATACTCAGTTAGAATACAAGGTACATCTGTGATCATGAACTTCGTGTGATTGTTGTCTGCAGACAAATGACGAGCAGTTGTCTAATTCTGAGGCTGTAAATGTTCTACAAGCTCATTTTACACACTCAACGCTTTTGCGACAGTAGTGAAACTGACCTTAGGAGCAAGAGAAGATCGTGCATCGAGAGACGATGCAAAACTCTCGGGTGTCAACAACAAAAATGTGGGGGGAAGAAGAGAAGTACCGAATTTGATGTTTAAGTATTCACATTAAAGAAGAAACATTGTCTGTTATCAATATTCTCTTGCGAGTAATACTTGAAGTAGTCTACTAGAATCTAATCAAAGATAAATGATCAAAGTTCAAAATTAATCAGCTCTGTGTAGCACTAGACTAGCATCACAACGATTTGTATGAAATGTATAAGATCTGCCTTACGTGTGCTTTATTATTATAAACTTGCTTTTAACTAAATCGGTTCTTTAGGTATGTCGAAAACGTCCATTTTAGATGAATTTGAATAAAATAATCGGCCACCTACCGATTCATTGGTAATCCCAGCCATGGCTGTCTGCGATTAATCGATTACACTGTCAGGCGATTAAAATATTACGATTAATCGATTAATTAAATATGTCTATAAAGACTGTATGTTCTTATGTACATTGCCCAATCAAATAAAGTTCTTCCCCGGGATTTCACAGAGCTTGGAGATTTCTAGAGCCGATATGTCTGACTTAGCTATTAAGTCATCCTTTCTTAGAATAAGTCCTAGGCGGGAGACCTGTTTAAGAGAAATAAAGGAGCTTTCATTAGTGAATTATGACAAGGACTTTGATTATGTTGATTGATAATGACATTCAGAAAATAATCATTATTACACTGTGAAGGGCTTAATAAAATTTAGGGGTGACACATATTTACATAAAAGAAAATAATGATTTAATATAAAGCTCATGTAAGCCTATGGGCTAAGCTTAAGCCTATTTAGGGGCCGGAGGTCTATAAGCTACGGAATATCATTAGAAAATATTATTTGAGAGTCCATGAGCTGGCTTAAAATTGACCGATTAATCGATTAATTTTCAAATTGATCGATCATTTTTCAAAACTTAATCGTGGGCAGCCCTGATCCCAGCAAAATCACTTATCGGCATATCGGCACACCCATAGCCACTGCGCCGGTAATCGCGTATATCTACTATATCGTTGCATTGTGCTACATCTTTACGGCAAAGGAAAATAATTTCAAATTTTATGACTATGCCGTTGATTGGTTCGAACATATTAACCGCTCACATCTCTGGAGAAAGCTTTGTCTGTGGCCTAAATCAAAATTATCGTGTAAACTAATACGTCCGCTTATCAGGCAAAATGGTTTCACAAACTCATCATTCAATTATCAAGGTTTTTTCAAATGATAGAATGCTGGTGTGTTAACTTCGATAAGCAAAACTTTTATTTTCTCATCGCTTTTATTTTGTTCGCATTCTGATGGTTAATGGATAATATGAATTGAAATTTTCAACTCAGTCGGGAAGTGATATGCTGGGCGAATTGCGCAGTAATGGACAGAGAAAGAAATAACACATGGTGGGTGATGTAGAAAGGTTTGAAATTCGCAATTTGAGTCTCCTCATGATGCAGCAGTCTACCATGCGCGTACAGAATTGACAGGATAAATTTGATAAACTCTTTTCAGATAGTGATAATTTTGAGTTTTACTGAGTTAACGGAGGGATTTACGAAGCAGCAGTCATCTGACACCTGATATACAGCTTGCTGATAAGTCTGTCAATGGCTTACTAGGGAGTTGTCACAGACACGTCAAGAAGCATTACATGATTATAGCATGATATTTTCTTCCATGATAAGAATCGTTCGATGTTCAACATCTGCATTTGAAATCTCACGGAGCCTCACAAATGAATTTCATTAGTTTTTAGCAATGGAAATTATAAATAAAAAGTCGACATTTGAAGGAGGAAAAGTGAATTATATTAATATTAACGAAAAATCAACCCGGAAAGGTGCATTAATAGCTTATTTCAGGATGCTAGATAGCCGTAAGTGCAATTAACATCTGATCGAAAGCCAAATCAGGAGCTTATTACCTGGAGGAAAAAGAGATTTCAATAAATTGGATGGTTAGAAAATAGTCTTTCATCTCATGCGAATTTGTGCAAGATTTTTCAGAATGTTCCGATAGCAACTGTTTCTTCCGATTCGAATATGTTGCATGATTGCGCACATGTGTTTCTCCAGATATTGATCTACAGCAAATATTTTGGGGAACTTGGGGCTAATGAGAAAATGATCAAATGTTCAGAGTAGACAATCAGTCATTGCCTGAGATATTGATGACGCGTTATGAAAATCGATAGTCCCGTTATAAAGATAACACCACATTCACCAAAGTTCTGATACAGGGCTCACAATAGTTTTCACAATAGGTCATGTGATTGAAAAATTAGCAAACTTGGATCACATAATCATCTGTGCTAATTCTCGCTCAGCAGAACAGAAACTTCAAGAAAAATGTGTAAAATGAAATTCATCATTCCATATTTGATGAGTGGTGTAAGAGGCTCAAAAGCAAATTCAACAAGCATGATTTGTTTTAATTTTAAAGTAGGGTATTGTTTGTGTCTTTCTACAGATAGCATTTCAATCCCGTCTCGCTCTATTCAGTGGTAAGAGATACATTTTAGGTCGTGCGATTTGTATGCTCATGTATTGTGGCTAGCAACGTAACATTTGCAGACGTCGTTCAATTATTCATCATAGGCAACTTTGCGTGTTAAATAGGTCAAATGGAAATAGTACTCACTTTGAAAGTGAAGCCAATAGTATTCACCAATACTCGCGATTTAGATTTTAATTTACCATTTGTGGCTGTTTAAATTGATGTTAATATTCAGGCTCGTCAGAAATCAGTTTTGAATCCTTTCTGGTCAACCAAGAAGGTACACGTCTAATATTGTTGCTGGCCAAGGAACACCACTTGCATAAATTAACAACCTTGCTATGGGGTGGGATCATCCAAGGTCCATTTTATAAAAAATCTATTTATGATTGTGATAATAGGATAATCTACAGATGCAGAAAAATAACGGATTTAAACGTGCGGAAATTGCTAATTAAAGTTTGACTGAATCGCCATTTCAGCTCTATTGAAATGTTATATACAGTCTATAGTGGTGTCTTGCTGGTGATCGCATTCTTTGACGGTATATATAACCGCTTTATATTGAAGGTAAATGAGTGGAGCCATTAGACAACTGTTTTGTTTTTACTTTAATCCTAAGAGGAAGAAAATTCTCCGCAATAGAGAAATGGGCTTCTACATTTTTGTGCGACGTTAATTATTAACTTTGCTATTCTTTAGATGATCGGATTGTTCGACATAATAGAGTGCAGTTAGGGGAATGCAATGCAAGATTTTGGCCAGCAGTCTTCTTGATTACTTCAAAAGTTTTGATTATCCTTGGAAGAACATATCTTTGGAAGAACATAGGTATCAAGTGATCTCACTGCAAAATATTTAAAATACAACATGCGTTTTTGTAGTTAATTGCACATTAAAGAAAAGATATATTTTTCCTTTAGCATATATCGCATGTATTTAGAATTTGCAGAATACATTAAATCTAAAGCCGAGAGAGTGGTACTTTCCATTACTTCCGAAGTGCATGTAGACTTCAGTGAACACTTGATCTTCTCCATATTTAACATGCAATACATGACTGAATTAATGTTAGCGATAACACTCAATTACACTTGTGTGAGTGCGAACATTATCACGGAAGGCGTTTGACATGCACAAATGGGATTTCAATCTCGTCTTATCAGTTTCGAGAGCTCGGAAGCAGGATTATGCAAAATATGTAATTACAGCTGTATATGTATGAAAATAGCATTTTACTTGCTCTGTGTTAATAAAGAAGTTGCAAATAACAGAATAATTAGATTGTACTAATTTGTGTGAATAGTTGAGGGTGCGTACACATGCAAATAGAGGATCACAAAGGACGTTAAACACAGCGAGGACCTACTTCCAACATTCACTTTGTGGTCATCAATGCCCACTTTTCTTCTAATTTTCCGGCACTTTCTTTTCATCCAACTCCGAGCTCTACTGATTCCTCATTGCGATGCAAAAATCCATTCAAAAAAAGGACATCTCTGACACCGACAAGGCCCACTTATTGTATTTTTATAATTTTCCCTTGTGACAACAGCATAACACGACCATGTGCATCTGGTCGAGTACATTCGTTCTAAGTGGTGACTGCATACCGGATATTATGACAGTCTTCTATCTTAATTAGCCTCCCCTATTATGAATGTGACTGAAAGAAATAGGACATAATGGCAAGCTTCTACATCCTTGTTTCTTATCGTTCATTCTTATTTACTTCTTCGAGAAAATCATATTAGCTACATATTATGCAATATTAGAGGCGCTACTTTAGCTATTCATTGATCAATTGAACGAATGATGAATTAATGGATATGAAAATGGCTTGTAAATTAATTAATCTACAATAATGTAAAAAGGTGCTCGTTCGTCTAAGCAGCATTATATAGTTTTTTTAAAATCAAAGAAATAAGCCTTGCTGCTGTTTTACTTAAAATTCTATTTTCTTTTCTATTTTTAAGAGGAGAGAAAATAGAATTTTAAGCTAAACAGCAGCAGGGCCTATTTCTTTGATTTAAAAGAATCTACAAATAGTCTAGAGAATAGCTTGCATGAAAGCGCTTTTTACTTTCGTTTCTTTCTTTCTCTGCTCAACTCACACTGACCGTCTTCTAAAAAGCAACTCATAAGTAACTAATTTTGATATGGAATAACCGAATTTTTCGAAATTGAGTAGGGGATATTGGATCACATGTAACCAGACCACCCAATTTCATTTGATAATATGGTTACAGTTATGTTGATTGGTAATACAACGCAATCGTTGAATAAAAAATTGGCGGAACATCAAAGTTCAATAAAGAAAATTGATTAAGAGACATTGATCGAACGGAAGTCATTAAATATGTCACAATGTATTGGCATACTTCAAAGACAAAGCGGACGATGAAAGGAATCAC
This sequence comes from Prostheceraeus crozeri, assembly GCA_907163375.1. NCBI lineage: Eukaryota > Metazoa > Platyhelminthes > Polycladida > Euryleptidae > Prostheceraeus > Prostheceraeus crozeri. The sequence goes on from CAJQUW010005235.1 coordinate 33,309, forward strand.
GAAAAATTGAGCAAACTAGAAGCAATTAGCAACTGACCATTTTCTAATGCGGCTCTTATGTTCGAGGTTGAGGTAAGTTGATGAAGCTTGACTTCATGTATTTGATAGATTTTGTTATAGGCCTTTTAGCAGCTGGTTCTTGAATATTTTCTTGCATTCAGTGCGTTAGGAAAGCAAAAATACGGAGATGTTGCATCTTCTTCTACTTTAGTTCACTTGCATGCTGGCGGTACATACAGTTAATAGAACAGAAAAGTCGATAGTTTGGACGGGATATGAAATATTTAAAACTGAATGTAATACAGGGAGTAGAACGGTCCGCGGATCGGCGGATTTCCATGGATTTGGTGATGGAAATGGTCATTCTCGTATTTCGTGCAAATGTGTGATAAAAATATGCAGGGATGAGGGTACGGTACTCGAAAATTATTATACGTCAATAAAAATTTTCCGTTTTGCAGGTATGCACTCCTAATTCATATAGTGTGCGAGTATAGCTAGCGTCATGTGAGAATGAATTCGTTTGGTCTCACTTTTCATTTCCAAAAAAGTTTTCTATTAGTTTTCACACACAGATTTCACAGTTTCAGATAATTTTTTTCTATTGGATTTTTGCGACTGTAAGTTGTTTTGGGCAACTTACAAAAATTTCAACAGCAAAATATGTAAAATTCCGAAAAATGTCAAAGTATGTGAAAAAATAAAAATCCGAGCCCAGATTAGAAACTGCATGATTATGTTGATGAACAGCTTCTCCTCTACTGTACATACATCCGAAATGTTTTCACTGGTATGCATGTATAGAAACTTCCGCATTATTGTTAACTGTCTGTCAATACGTTTTTAAAGTTTTGAAATTGAAAACCGCATTTAAATTTTGATTTTTCTCTATTGAGGAATTCGTACATTAATTGTAGTATGGAGAGGAGAAGCGTTGTCTGTCCTTCTAGTAAGTATTTTTTTAAAATTTTTAGACATTTTAGGATATAAAACTTTTCTTTTAAATCATACTTTGTACCTATTGAAAATTAACTAGTCATTAGCTTGTTTTTTTTTAAACTTTGTTACCTTGACGCACTTTGCTACGTTGAATTAGAAAATTGCTTTACCAAAATCAGATAATAAAATATCGATGAATATAAGTAGCCGGGTTTTCTTTAAGGTTTTTGATACGGGTCATATGATCATTCCCACCGGTCACACTCAAATCGTCTCAAGATCGACTTCCATTAGTGTACCCCTAACGCATTCAGGATTTATAAGCAAAAACAGAAGTCAACATCCGCAAAGAATAGTCTGCTTTATCATCATCAGCATCATTACTATCTGATGTTCAGAAATTTGATGTAGCAGAAACTGCAAAATTTGCTTGATTTCAGCCTTGATAAGCACTGGTTTCCGGACACGGATCACAGATTTCATGAGCACTGATTTTTGGACAGTCTTACAACACACACACACACACACGCACGCACATCAGAGCTGCTCCCGGGAACATGTGAATTACCTCGAGGAGCTAATTTTTGTTTTCGTATATTATGGGAAGCTTTGCGGTTTGATGGCTTCGTGATACTGTGTGCTGTGTAGGTAAGCAATCAATTTTTTAGTACTTCAATTAACAATACTCCTCTACAAACAGGGGCTAATAACTGAATAATCTTATCATTACACGCACGGGATGATAACTGAAGAAAAGAATAATCTGATTCAGGATATTGATATACATTGTAAAATGATAGATTTGCTGTTTTATTCTTCGTACTTGTTCCTGGCTCTTTCCAGCTCAGAAAATGTAAATCTTTGTATTAGAGACTTCATGAGCGGTTGTTTGGTTTTGAACTGATTTATATTATAATCACTGAATCAATACTGTTTGAAATGATAAAATACTGTTCAGTTATTGCGTTATTCAATCTTAGTTTACCACTTCATGTTTGAGGTTTATGTTTGCCTTGTTCGGGAAGGCAATTTGATCTTTTCTAATATTTCACATGGTTTCATTCTCTTTTATATTTACTTATCAATCTCGTCTCTATTCTCTATGATGAGAAATGTTGAAAGTATGGTTGCTATCGTGTCAAGTGATCATATCTGAGTTGCTATTTGACATACCTATAACACAGTACGAAGCTGGAGATATTGGAATTTGACATTAATATTCATAACACGCTATCTAGCGTGAGGGTAACATACATTCTCATATTCTCTTACGACAAGTTGGAGCAAAAGGAGAGTTGCTTAGTGGTACAAGTCAACGTAATATCACGTGAGAAAAATTGAGTTCAGACTTAGATGCTTATTGTAGGTCACTGATAGTTCAATGAAGCTTATTTGATGCAACTAATTCTGACGTGTTAACTCTCCTATGATCTCTGTTTTCCTTCAATCTGTTGACAAGTCATTTTGTGAAGATTTTTGACACGAATTAGTGTTACGTTTGACAATCCTAAGAGGATGGATTGCTACCATGTTTTTGCTCATATAAGTCATATGAAATAGGTGAAGTTGACATTAATGATTTTAATGAACATCGCTGTTCAAGTCAAGTGAGATAATAAAAAATGCATTTTTTCATCATCCTGCAATGTCATCTCTTGTCATAGCCAATTTGAAAGTCCATAAAATGTGGGTCAATAAATGACTGAGAGGTGCTTGACCATATACTTGATTCCAATGACATGACAACTTGTTAGAAGTTGTGATTTACGCAGATAGTATCATTGTACATATGACTGTCAACAACCTTCCTTTTAGTGTATAGGGAAAATGATAGGATTTGATTAAAGCGATTAATAGTCTTCCACTTAGCTCCTTGGAGTGTTGATAATTTAAAGATCTTTGTCAAGCATGCCCTTGTTGATATTTTGCTTTCTAATGTTATCGCAATTACATTACAGCATTTCTCTTTTACCCTTGCTCGTTTAAGCTGTGAATTATTCCTCTTTTCTCATATTTCTTGCACCCCATATCTGTTTCTTCATTTGTCTGATTATTTACCTTGATTTTTGACGGCGTCTTTGGATTTTGTTGTGCATAGATATCTTATTTTTGGAGAAATTTTTGCCATCATGCACTTCTATGACATACAAATGGACAACATACAATTTGAGTTTTGTTTATTTTTATTGATTTCTGTACTAGGTGTATGTATTTTCAGAACACCCTATTGTCTGTTTCTCTGGCCGTAGTCCTTTATTTATAGATGACTCCTAAATGCGTGAGTAATGGTTACAAATTAGATACGAACTTTATGACAGTCAATCAGTCATAGTACGTAAATGAGTGTATAATGTCAATTTTGCTCTGCACACTACTTCCTAGGTTTGAGCTTCTCTTCCAATAAAGCTGAATTTGATTTATGAGATAGTTCTATGCTGACAATTTCTTAAATGTTGTGTCTCATTTTGCGGAGCCTCACGTATTTCATTGCTGTGTAGTAGCACTATTAGGCCGCTATAATATGGTGATTGAAATTCTAATCCATGCGTGTCAGCATGTGGATTTGTAGAAACGGCAATTTTCATTGAAATTCTGTACGGGATTTATAAATGACAAAGCCATTACCCAGTAGGTAATTAGATTTTATTGATAGGCATTATCTGCTCGCATGTGTAATTTCAAGAATTTCAATATATTTTTGCATTATTACTGGCCTGACATCGACTTTGAACCCTGAATTGAAGTAACCTTATGTCAAATGGGATTGAAGCTGTTTTAAAATAGCCCGCCAGAACCTGAAGCTGGCCAAAAACTCTTTTGATAGAATTAATTATAATAAATGATGAATAATTAATCCGAAAGTAGTTTAAGTGCATCTGGCGGGCTTAACACAACAAATCAGGAAATGTCTGGACGCCAAGCCATGATTCGAGTCGATCACATCAAATTTCGACACATCAACAGCTAGTTTGGTGTCAAAAAAGACACCTCGGTTTTTATAGTGTTAACTTATGCTCGCCTCTCATTAACATGAGCTGGCCGCCGAACTGGACTGGCCTGAAGCGCGCCGTCTCTGGTCGCATCAAACTGCATCAATTCCTGGAGTGTGTGAACGGTTAGTAAGGGCCGTTGAATATCATTGATTTAGGATGTATCGAATAGAATCATAAATTATGAAATCTCAATTTTCCCCATGCTATCCCAGTAGGCTGTGAAAGAATATGTTGCATTGGGATTAGAAAGAGCTATCACGATTCCATAAATTTCGCAGGAGGTTGCTGCCTCCACTAACATCAGAAATTAATTAACAGAAAGGAAAGTTTTATTCATCTTGTGAGAGGAACATCTCTTTGTTGCGATTGATGTTGGTATCAATTTCTCGTTGGCAATTCCTGCACTTGATACATTTATAGGCGAAGAAGCGTTAAGACAGAGAGAACAGACCCATTTGCGATTTTCTCAGTGAGAACTGATGCGAGTTGTGACAAAGCGAGATTCATCAATTCGCCGTTAGTTTGCAGACAACGAATCTGGATGTTTCGTCTTGCAACGTGAAATCTAAACACGTTCCATATTGGAGTAGTTCTATTCATTGCAAATGAAAATGGCATGCATCTACACTCAACAGTTGTCAACAGTAACTGCAGAAAAAATGCATTCCAGTTGATAAGAAATACTTAAGCTGTCTGTTTATTGAAGGTCACTTACTTACTGCAGTTGACGCCTTCAACTTGATGTTAAAGGCGTCGTAAACTCAGGCGTCTTTGAGAGTGATGTGATGTCGTCCAATAAATGTCACTTTGTTTGGAACCTAAGTAGAAGTTGGAAGTTATTTTGATGATATTTGTTTTCATAATATAAATTTGTAATAATGTATTTCAGCCATCTTTTAACGATGGCTTTAGTACAAGTCGAAATGTGTCAGACATCGACAATGCACTTCCAAGTAAACTAAATATTTGCGCATGTTCATGAACAGCAAACCCTAAGATATGCAGTGAAAACGGAGACAGTTATTTGTACAAAACCGTTTCTATTAATAAGGTGATTTAATGACTGTCATGTAAGGTTTATTAAGGTCTAGTTAGTCTGAGTATCATATAGAATGAAGTTTGAATAGGATGTCAGAATTATTTTAGGTTGTAAGTCAAGCTCACCTTTTTTGTCCTAAACTGTACTGTCTGTAATGTCAGAAAATAATTATCCATTTAAAAATTAGCTGTTATTCCAAAGCAATATAATTTCAAGAGTAGCAATGGATAACTGAGAATTTTTTTTACATTCTCCTGTACTTAGTTGGCCTATGGGTATTTGCACATATTGGAATATCGAATGTGCACAATTACACGTATCGCAAAATTCTTCGATGGTTATAAAGTTATGCAGTCGTCGTATTCAAGATCTTCAAAGCCTCAGTTCGTTGCAGTGTTTGTTTCAATGCCTAGTACTGGAAAATAGGATTGATGATAGCCTCTTATCATATCAGATTCCATATAAACTATGTATTTACAGATATTTGTTTTAATCACTTCATTTAGGGCGCTCGGTACAATTACCGCACTAATCAGCCTTATTAATAATTTAAGATTAGGAAAGATTCGAATTCTGCTACATACGTTTTAGTGCTCTTACCCAATTGATATCGTGAAAATGAATTGTGTATAGGGCTATAAAAGTTGTGTATCAACAGAACTGATTGCCCTGATTGGACTAACCGCTATGAAATATTTTTATAATATGCGAAGCGCCCAAATTTCTGTCAATCACGTGTACCGAGCGCCCCAACAATTATAATATTTTATTGTCAATTAGAGCGGTAATGACGAAAGCCTACATACTGTACTTCATGAATATCAATGCTTAATTAAACTTCCTGTAAAAACAATTTTGATTATAAAAACTGGGTCTTAGTACATTGAATAGAGAAAATGCCTTAAATCAACCATGTTTATCGAACACGTTACTCACCACATGTCTCTGTAACAAGGTAAGAATACTCTGAACTAGAGAGTGTTCATTAGGAGCCACCGATATTACGAGCATGATTGAATTACGGTGAAATTCCTATATTGGTATCACTGTCAAGTGACTTCGAATGTTTCCTTCAAGAATGTTTTTATATGAAGAAGAAGAAATTTCCCAGTGAGTGGGCGTAATCGAATTTGAATTATTTAATATAAGCGGGAGGGTTTCTTGCTCAGCTCATAGTGAGCTGAAAGAAGGTGCAGGAGCCGAAGAGAGATAAGGGCAAATCAGGAAGTGAGTGCAAACATTGAGAAACGAGACATTGACTCCGCAATAGGGTGGATTTGTCACATGATAAATGCGCGCAGTTAGTTGCAACAACAGTTGAGAGGGTATCAGAAAGAATTTTCGATGAACTCGTCAGACACATGAAACTTCCGAATCGAAAAATAGTACACGAAGGATGAATACATTCAGAAAGACACGTGAAAGTTATGAACAGTATTTTCATAAAGTACATGTATTTTATGTTCTTATAGGGCTGCTAAGGCTAAAGAAAGATCGCGTTTCTTGATTCAATGACTTCAATGTGTTTTTCTCAACTTTGTGTGCCCTCAATGATTAAATATTTTCTCGTATATAATGTTCATGTTTGAATGCCTTCGGATGTTACGTGTATTTATAGTCAAATTTGAATAGTCAATAAAAATAGGGGCTCATTTCAGCGCATGTGGCATATTTCTTTGCATAAGAGGCTGTAGAAATGTCAGCGGCCTGAAGGCTGAGTTTCTAATGCTCATATTAGCCTAACATCAACAATGTTTAAGATGTAATATTTATTTATCACTAAGTGATTCCTAAAGAAAGCATAAAGTATTTAACGTTACAGAATTAGGAGTAAAATTACTGAAAGCACATATACGGCTTACTACATACTTTTAGCACACTAGTGATATGTTCATTGGAAGGAGGCCAAGTAAGCTGTCTGAGCTTGTTTGAAGGTTTAAAGCGGTTAGAGTATGTCATCATATATATTAGAATTTTTTGGAATAGAACATTTTACATCACATTATCAACAGTTTTATTATTTAGCGAATTTCATGTATAATGTAAAGCATTGTAGTATAGGTTTCTTGAATTGGGTTGGATTGCTCAGAAACATTTCTGAAAATTACTGCTAGGAATCAGCTGATTAGCTTAATTTTTGAAATATTATTTAGAGTTGATTTATTTGTCAGATTGAATTAGCAAAAGTTATCAAATTCACATTTACTCAACAATGATTTTCTCGATTTTCTAGTGAATGAAGCAATTAATGTAGAGAGAAAGTGCTTGATTACACTCACTAAGAATATTTTGTAATAAGGACTGATTTTATGACAACTTACTACTTCATCGCTATCAGACCGTATCATACGCCTCTTTCACATTAGATGTGCGCAATTCTTTCATCACCTATTTCTTACTTTTCAACTTCAGTTTACTGTCATTGCTTTCAGTATGCCCGCTTTTTCTCCTGCATATTCCCAACATGCTTTTAGGCTTTCATATTTCAACATAATCTCACTCATCAGTTGTGATTGAATGCATTGATATAAATTTTCAGCTGACTGAATATGTTTTTCAAATGTACAGTTATGACAGCTTCTGAGTTGATGGTATGCATTGTTTAATGAAGTCTATGGTTAAAATGTGAAGCAAAATGACTTCATTGCTATCTACTAACAGAGCACATGTTTTAGTCTTGCCTTAGAATATGCAATGCTCATGCTGTAGATCAAGCCTCTGGATGTAAAGCTAATTACTACCTTTGCAGCACTTCACATTGTTCTTACTCATTGACTCATGGAAGAACAGAAGATGCGTCATTGTTATTTCATTTCTCAATTATCAAACTAGCATATGCAGATTGTTCACTGACATGTACTTTTTATGATGTTTATTTCATTCTTCCGATTCAGGTCATGCAGTTCGTCTGAGTACGTTCTTTTATTCACTTGTCATACAGTTGCAGCTTAAACTTTTATTGAAGACGAAGAAATCTAATATATTCATATTCGCATCTCTGCATTTTTATGTTCAATCCCCTACTTGATTTTAAGTGTCAGTGCTTGATAGATCAGGAAGCAGGGATGATATTTTTCCGGAATTCCGATGTTTTAGACTCATTCAGGTCATTCTTGTCATGTGTCGAAAAATAACATGAAATCTTGTGTGATGTGACCAGACTTGCAAGTGGGCCGGGTAGCCCACTGGCCGGCTAATTAATCACTTTCATTTAGTCAACTTGCAGCAATTCATTAAATAATGATTGTTTTTCTCAATATTGGTGGCCATGGCGAGAGCTAGTCGGGAGGGGTTATGAAAGCCTTTTTTCATTGAGTAGTGTAAATTCAAGTCTGAATTCTGACGAATCAGGACATCTACATCACTTCAAGCGTGTACGGTTAGTAAAATTGAGATCGTGAAAGTAAATTGAGGAACGAATTGAGAAATCATAAATTCTTGGACTAAATTAATTGAGTTCGTGAGACCAGTGTGAAAAAGATTTCAATTTGACGAATGTTTATGATTCCACGTAATGAAGTAGACAGTTGAAGTTCACATGTGTTCTCTAACTCTGCTGAATTACGCTTCCTTGACCAGTCGTGTGAGACAAAGGGAGACAAATATCTCCTTGTCAATCTCCGGCTTGCTGATGTTCGAGTTTTCTGAACACCAGGCGAAAGTGTAGTCCAACTCTAAATCTCGCATCACTTTTGTAAAGCTTGTGGCAAGCATTTAGCTCAAAGTCGCAAACCTATCGATCAAAAGTTGGATATTCACAAAATTAATAACGATGACATGATAAATACAGTATTATAAACGCCAATGTTTTATGTATGACAAAGCATTATTTACAAGTCAGCAGCTCGAGATGATGAGGCCAGGCCTGGGCCTGAACATTTCCGATGCAGCGGCCCTTGGCCTAGCCGGGCATACAAGTCTGGGTGTGAACTATAGAACACTGAAAGTCTACTTGAGTGCACTAATCAACATATCAGCCATATAACGAGCTCATTTGCGTCTATAAGGCCATGTTGTGGTTTGGTCAATTATGTTTGTAAGTCACTTCATGGATTATCCTTAAATCAAAGAAATGATAGCTACGGTATGTTTTTCATCCCAGGAAATTTTCCAGTCTATTTCAAGGTTTGGTGTCTAAGTTTGCCCCTTGAGGACATTTCCCGGGTTTTCTCATCCCGAAGACTGTAAGATTCTTAGTTGCGATATTAGTTAAGTGGAGCTCTAAGTCCTTTCTGCCCAATGATATGATTGTCAACAACTGTACAGATTCTTGTTTAGACTCTCATGCTAAGATGACACTGAAGAATATACTGAATCAACGTGACATCTTATGCAACTGTGAGTTACAGATAGGTTGGCGTTTAATATCAATCAACTGACTTCAGATGATGTAATTCGTGACGCCAATGTGTTTCATTTCACCGTTGATTGAATAAATTCCTTCTTTATGAGTCTCGCTTTTCGTTAAAATCTTACCCTTTTGTTGCTTGGATTGACACGTCTACCGGTAGCGGCGATATGCATGATTTGATTAGATATTGATCTTGATACACATTTATCTATTTCATCTAATCTGGAAGGTGCATGTAACACAGCAAGATTATGGAAAAGAGCATGAATGAATATAAAACGGGTGACATACCTGTATATACGAGATGATAATACCCTCATCTGTTTTAGAAGCTTGGGCATACCTTTTATTCTACTATTTTTTTTTCTTTTTTTGCGAAAAACGCCTCAAAATAGGTATAAAATTCTTAATTGCACAACGTTTCGGAAGTCTTGGTGACGTACTATGAACCAAATCAGGCTTTACAAGCATCAAAGATCATAACACACAAAATTTAAATGTAGGTCCTAGCTAATGTAAAATTTACAGATATCTATCACTACAGAGAGAGGAAATACCTAAAGAATCAAGAAATCTTATTTAACCTAGCATCTAAAAACACATTAAGAAAAGTAAATGATAAGGCAGTGCAAAAGTCTGTGTACAAAGGAAAAGGACAAGATGATAGCATTTCAAGAAGAGCACAAAACTATGATAAGAAGGATAAAACACCCCTCCCCTCGCACCCATTCATTAAATTGGCTTCCTTTCTTATGAAAATGGATTCGGCAGCCACTCGTGCGCAATTATCTTCATTATTCTTCTTATTTACTATCTTTCTCATTTTCTTCTTATTTTCCACTTGCATGTAAAATCATAAACATACATGGTTCATTTGTATGTGACCAAAGCGTCCGAAACGTCGTGCAATTAAAAATTTTATTCCTATTTTGAAGCGTTATTCGCAAAAAAAGAAAACAAAATGACAATGCCCTCATCGTATTTTCATAGAGAATGATAGATGTACATGTTTTATTGATGTCCGGATCTGTTGGATTTATTGGTGAAGGTAAGATATTTATATCAGGTCACTGTTCATGACTACTGTCTAATCCAGTGCTGTAGTCGTAGAGTAACACGGGATGACGCCGATATGCCAAAAGTTTTCCATATTATACAGCGTCACCCAGCTGCTTGCACATAAAGAAATAATGAAGTTTTTATTCGTTAACGGTGTGTTACGAAATGCCAGCAGCGCTACCCCACTGATAAATCTGTCACTGCAGCACTGATCTAATCTAGACCGCAAGGTTCGTTGGTGAAGCAAGTTCTTTCTGTTGGCTACAAATAAGAGAAAAGAGGGAGTATAAGCATGTTTTCTTCAATTTGAAATGAATATTGCGTTGAAAGTCAGCCTGTCTCTTCTACTGTCTCAGCTTCCTTGCCATCATAAGGGGTGTCTTTGTCTGCAGTCGGCAAGGTGTGGTTGTTCTCCTTCATCTTCACATTCTCGTACATTTTTAAATTGATATTTTTTTCTTGTTTATTTAATGTTTTCTGTTTCAGCTGTCCTCGTGCATTTAATGAAAATATAACTTTCCCAGTAAATATTTACATTTGACGAAGCGTCTACAGTAAATATTGTAATGCGTCAATAAAGAGTGTTGTGGCGGTCGTGCTATTTGCCACATCTATGTACATGTCAGAGATAAGTTATGTAGCTATGTGCATGCACATGTCCTATATCTTTGATTACAGTTGTACTGTTATGCTATGTTAAATTTATGATGCTGATACTGTATGTAAGGAAGTCATAATAAAGCAGACTAGTGACGACTTAGCATCGCTTTAGTGTCAAAAAACTGTCATGCAATTCTAAAATTCTAAATTGCATCTACTTAGCGAAACATTAGATGAAACCACTCATTTCATATAATGAGACTGTAAAAGGAAGTAATTTCGGATGGCTCTATTCATCACATTTTTCTAAGAATTTGTCACTCTGACTCATTGTGACCCTCGCATTGCGTCCTTATTATCGTTATCGCTAATTAGTTACTTTGTACTTGAAACTTTTAGATTTCTCATCTCATTATTTGTATATTATACTTCCGTTCCATAGAGTGCAAAATCGTCATTTCACTTCCGACCTCATCTTTGATCAAAACACTCACACTGAAGTAACTACACCTTTTCTAGTCAAAATTGAAATCAAGTTAAACCGAATATGAATGAGGTGGCAGTACCAAATGCGAAGAAATTTTATTCCAATTTATTGATGCTTCATCAATAGGATTGCAGTTATTTTATTGTAATTTTGAGTTAAAAGTGTAAACTAGATTGTGCTATGCATCTCAAGAGAAATAAGTGTATTATTTGACATAATATGGGAGTGAATGAAGGACATTAAATTTTGATAAGTCGATCTTTTGAGAAAAAAAATCTTTTTTGACGGATAAAAATATCATACGTGTATTGCCTAGTACTCTTTTCGTTCGAAGCTCGGTCAACATCCATGCAAAACATCGCATCCTACTTACGTTCTATACATGCATGATGCTCGTACCAACATAAAGCAAAATTGTTGGTTACTTCTCTTGGCTTGGTATGAACAAAATAGTCTCTAGATAGAAAAATGTGTTCATCGCGAATGATAACCGGCTGTTTGAGTAACGAATAACTCCGCGCATGTAATTGCCATAGGAATGCAACCGCTTGATTCCAGTTGTATATAAAGTAAAACTTTTCTTCGTGTACCATAGATTCAAAAAAATGTCAATTGAATAGAGCTCACAGACATTTAATAAACAATTTTTCTGAAGCTATTCAGGTAGTGTGGTTTTGTTGATGGACTGTTTTATCATTTTAAATTCCAATTCACTTTGTTCCAATTTACTTTTTCAAGTCAACAACGACAAATTTCAGACAGTGATCAAGTCAATCTTGGTAAATACCTGCGCACTCAACGAATACTGTACAATAAATGCACGCCTCCAATCTCTCACTTTACTCTTCATTGAATTTATTTTCAAACCTAATTTCCTCTTTGGTGACATAAAGCGCCTGTTTCGGTAGAATATATTGATCCTTCACCACATCGACCCGTCGGTGGAGATTTCTTTGCCAAGTTCGATCATTTTTTTGTATTGTCCAGGTTGGAAGATCTAGATTGTCCGCTTACAAAATCGCAAAAATAATCATGGGTCGTTCAGAGGCTGCTCAGTATAGAAGTTTCATTGTCATTTTTTTTACCGACGCTTTAAAAGTGTGGTAGTTAGCTATGGTTTCAGGAGCAGTCCTATTTTCATCTCCGCTCGCGGAAGCGCTTCTGACATGTTCATTTTTCCATGTGGGTTCCATCTACGAGCAATGGGTAGGTTAGTAGCGGAAAGATTAGTCGATGGACGAAGAGAGAAAACTGGACTCACGAATGACAATAATGTGCTTTGCATGATATTTTGTATGTGAGTAGAAAATATCCTCAACTTCTTGTATCGGAATTTTTGTAACAGTAAATTTATTGTTCCGGATTTTGAACAAATTTGAAACCGTAGGGGAATATAACCTATAAGTACTCCGATGGTTTTGGAATGTAAATTGAGCCGGTACCAACTTCGATCAATAAGACTCTTCCGATTCTAATAAAAAGAGAATTCCAGATGTCCAAGAGAAACCATGAGCAAGAAATTGTGCGTCAAAGTCGTGATGACGGACAACCATTTTTATCAAAGTATGTTCCTAAAAAAACAAATTCCATGTGCATGTATTTAAAGTATTCTGATGTGAAACTTTAACTTCCGAAGAAGCGCAAATGATTTTCGGCTTTTCTATTTTCTTAGTCAATAGTGGCATAGTACTGCCATTGATGTTATTTGCTGTGCAATCGACAAAACCTCTTTTGGCGTCACTTATTTTGAATTCTTCTTGGTGAACACATTGCTTTTGGATGTCAATTTTCTAAATGTGCATAAACAGTACAAAAACGTAGTCACTTCATAACTTCTCCATCTTACCCTTTGCCGCGTTCTTGACAATTTGCCACTAATGGAATCTATCCTTCGCCTTCTCTTTCCATGTTCTGCAGTCTTCTTCTGTGCTTTCCATGTCTCTCTTGAATACTGATACAGTCCCTCCAGACTCGATGTTCCGATTGTTATCTCCGACTTGTTACCACTGCTGCTGAATGTTATTATATACTCATTGACATAATTAATGAAACAAACTATCATTGGCTTGAATTGAAGTTTGTTTCATTTTTTCTCAGGTATGATGCAATATCTCGCTTTCTATGTATTACCATTCAACACATTAGAGAATGGAGAAAGATCTATGGTGGTCATATATTTTGATGTCGATACAACTGTCACAATTGCTTTTACAAATTGAGCATAAACGTGAACTGAAATCCAGCTTTTATAAAATAAAATAGCACACGATCAATTTACCAGAGGTATGGCTATTGGAATGATTCGTTGTGGTAGAGGTTGTGCGAGTGTTGCCGAAGAGCTGCAACTATCGAGAGTCGTTGTTTGGAGGTGGTGGTGTCGATGGAAAGCAGAAGGAGATGTTAAAAAGAAGAAGGGATCTGGTCGACCAAGAAAGTCTGCAGGAAGGACAGACGCACGTCTAGTTTTAGTTGCAAAGAGGAATAGATTTGTGTCAGTCCCAAAGCTAGTCGTACACTGGAAGAGTGCCTCAAATATAGACTGTAGCGTTCGAACGGCTTACCGAAGATTGCGAGAAGCTGGAATTCAATCGCGACGACCAGCTGTCCTAATTCCATTGAGTTTTGAGCACCGCAGAAGACGAGTTGCCTGGTGTGATGCCCATCGCTCATGGAATGACCATCACTGGCAGAAAGTCTTGTGGACCGATGAATCGAGATTCACTCTGGATTTCAATGACGATCGTGTTAGAGTGCATCGTCTTCCAGGTGAACGCTTTTCCCCATGCTTTATTAAAGAACACGACAGATATGGTGGTGGAAGTGTTATGCTGTGGAGTGGGGTGGCATTTGGCATGGCGGACGAACGACAGCAGTCATTATCAAAGGCACGTTGACTGGAGAGAGGTATCTCAATGAAATTGTGCTTCCTGTTGTTGCCCCAGTGGTCAGGGTGGAGGATCTCGTCTTCCAAGACGACAACGCAAGACCACATCGCTCCTCGGCTGTCATTGCCACTGTTAGGAGATTGAACATTCAAACCCTTGACTGGCCTGCACGCTCACCTGACTTGTCACCCATTGAACAAGTCTGGGACGTGCTTAGGCGGGAGTGAGAGACCGCTATTCACTTCCACCATTGTCCCTGAAGATTCTCTCTGAAAGACTGACAGAGCAGTGGCTTCTCCTTGAAACATCCTTCATTCAGAAACTTTGTGAATCCATGCCATCTCGGATTACTGAATTATTGGAGCTAGAGGGGGGGGGGCGCACGCGCTATGAAAGTTGAATCTGCTACATGCGTTGTTTTTCTGTGCTAGCGACTTTGTGGAGATTGTGACTAAATTATAAAGGTATCATACATACATGTATATATACCAGTCAAAAAGAAAGAAGTTGAAGAAGTGAATGTTTCAAAAATTTTGTCAATGAGTATATGTTAGATGGTCTGTTTTGCATGATGGCAAGTCCATTCCTTGATACGACATGCACCCAGTCTTTACCACGTGTTTCTTTCTCAGAAACCAGACTTGTCAACACAGTCCTCCTCCCCTTGCTGCTGTTGTCTGATATGTGCGTTGAAGTCTCCAGCCACACACAAAACTCCGTCGTCTCCGACTAGCTCAGTGCTTCCTAAACAGAAAATCATAGGATTTTTCATTATTTTGCGTACCCTCTTTATACTCATTGACAAAATTTTTGAAACATTTGCTTCTTTAACTTCTTTCATTTTTGACTGGTATATATACATGTATGTACTCGTATGATACCTTGATAATTTAGTCACAATCTCCACTAAGTCGCTAGCACAGAAAAACAACGCATGTAGCAGATTCAACTTTAATAGCGCGTGTGCCCCCCTCTAGTTCCAATAATTCAGTAATCCGAGATGGCATGGATTCACAAAGTTTCTGAATGAAGGATGTTTCAAGGAGAAGCCACTGCTCTGTCAGTCTGTCACTCTGACACGATCGTCATTGAAATCCAGAGTGAATCTCGATTCATCGGTCCACAAGACTTTCTGCCAGTGATGGTCATTCCATGAGCGATTGGCATCACACCAGGCAACTCGTCTTCTGCGGTGCTCAAAACTCAATGGAATTAGGACAGCTGGTCGTCGCGATTGAATTCCAGCTTCTCGCAATCTTCGGTAAGCCGTTCGAACGCTACAGTCTATATTTGAGGCACTCTTCCAGTGTACGACTAGCTTTGGGACTGACACAAATCTATTCCTCTTTGCAACTAAAACTAGACGTGCGTCTGTCCTTCCTGCAGACTTTCTTGGTCGACCAGATCCCTTCTTCTTTTTAACATCTCCTTCTGCTTTCCATCGACACCACCACCTCCAAACAACGACTCTCGATAGTTGCAGCTCTTCGGCAACACTCGCACAACCTCTACCACAACGAATCATTCCAATAGCCATACCTCTGGTAAATTGATCGTGTGCTATTTTATTTTACAAAAGCTGGATTTCAGTTCACGTTTATGCTCAATTTGTAAAAGCAATTGTGACAGTTGTATCGACATCAAAATATATGACCACCATAGATCTTTCTCCATTCTCTAATGTGTTGAATGGTAATACATAGAAAGCGAGATATTGCATCATACCTGAGAAAAAATGAAACAAACTTCAATTCAAGCCAATGATAGTTTGTTTCATTAATTATGTCAATGAGTATATATAAATAGCAAGAACTCAATCATGCTAAAATTTAATTACTCGTAGAAGTATACGAAATTCGTAATTTAATAACACAAAACTTTAACTAGGCGTAACTGATGCGCTGTTGTGTGACAACACAAGCGCAGCGAAAGTCATGCTCCAACATCAAACGATCTCTTTGTTCGCTTTTAATCATTACTATGTTCAGGCCTGTGGCAGGTCCTCTATTTCCTCTATTTTTGGTCCCTCTCCTCTTAAATGCTCTATTTTAGAAAATTTCCTCTATTTCCTCTAAAAATGTATTAATGTTGATGATGATGTATCGTTGTTAAAGACATCAGTAGGGAAAATATACAAGTATACGTCGAACAGATTTCGAATGTGTTTTTTGGTCCCTATACATTGATTAAATGTTATCTAATATATAGTTTACATTAATGATGCTGTCACTAGGACCTGTTTGTATCAGATTAGCAGAGCAATTTGTTGCACTATAAACAGAACATTTGCACATCCAACGCTCGATACAACAGAATGGTAGCTGCACTGCAGGATAGAACTTTCGAAGCCAAAACATTTATCGTTTTTGACAAATTTGAACGTTTTTTCCAAACGGCCCGCTTGTACATTTATTGTACACTCAGTTGTCTGATTTGATCAGAATGTTACATCCGACCGAACTGTTGCACAAAAAGAAGGACATCGGCTTTTAGAAATTGACATGGAATGTACTGAAAACCAACTTGAGACAATAACATAGGTAAAAGCAGAATCGTTATTCAAACAGTGTACTCCATCACAGCACTTGAGTTTTCGGGCCGATGTCAAAAGGTTACGGCGGTTGCGGGACCTATCGAAAAAGCTCCCACTTTCTAATCCTGTTTTGAAGGTCTTTGCGGTGCATGAGCCCTTCATGCAGAACGGAAGAAAACGGATTGACTCATGTCAAAGATTAAGCCAAAACTTGAAAGCTGTTGTGAAACCAAACGAGATTGATTCACTCGTGGATGGGATGCTTCATAGAACCATTGATCAGGAGTCGTGGTACTCTTCCGTTGTAGTTGACGCATACTGGAGCAAAGTATTTCAAATTAAGGGATTGATGGGAGATTAAGTACCCAATTTTGACAAGTTGAGTAAAGGCTTCTTCACGGAAGTGCATGAAAGAGGCTTTTCACGGAATAAGTTCTGATGGGCACTACTAGAACGTCTTTGTCTCTTCAAAGTATAAGGCAGAACTATTAATGACAGCTTGATGTCGTTTGGAGAGAAACCTGAAAAATTGCCGATAACAAAGTCCCTGATAGAAAGAATGACCGCTGCTCGAGCCACCTACAAAGACAGCATACAGAAATCAAAAGCGTCAAAAGTAAGGAAGATACATCCAAAGCCGAAGCGGAACAAAAACAGGTCGAATTGAAAAAGAAAATATCAATTCAAGATTGCGGGAATTCCACGAAATGGATCGAATAATGGAGCGTGGCAAATAATTTGATAAAAGAAGCTAGTGCAAAAATCAAAACAGCAATCCAAAATAAGAATGTCGAGAATGTTGGAGTAGCACAGGCTATGATGGAAAGTGCTCAAACGAAGCTGGATGAGATACAAAAAATGCAAAATAAACAGAACTCAAATAAGCGAAAGTTCACAGAGAATCTCATTCAGATATAGCCATTGCCTAAGCAAAGTAAAAATTGCAGATGGTAAGTCGACTATTTTCGACTAAACTACGCTGTAAAGGTTAAATGATCACTTTCAGATTTCTCTTATCTACATTCAAAAACAATTGATGTAAATTCTTCTGTACAAATCAATCTTCTTTCTTCAGATTTTGCCCCAGAGAAATCTCAAATGCTAACTCACACACCAACAGAATATACAGAACATATCAGAACCAACAGAGCTCCTTGACGGGAACAGAAAAAGATATATAGGATGTATTTACAACGGAAAAATGTGTGTTCAGTTGAATGGTTCTAGCGGGGTGAGGGACAAGCGGTATATAGGGAACTAGTTCTAGAGACAATTCATTGAGTTGAAAAACCTTTTTTTGCTGTGTAACTTTCCAAACACACTTGCAGATACCACAAATAAGTTAGAATTTTGCAAAAGAATCATTTTTCACTTCCTCTATTTTTAGCGTCAAAATTCCTCTATTTTTTGTAAGTAAGCGCCACAGGCCTGTATGTTGGATAATCTGGATTCGCATAAGCATGTGGTTGAGGTCGAGTTGGTGGTCGCTAATTAGCAGCGGTTGCTTCATGGCCAGATGATGACAATCCAATGCGGAATGCGCAACTGACCCATGAACAGGAAAGTTATCAAAGTAAAAAATGAATTATAATAAATCTCCCATGTTATGCGTACCCCTCATAATACCTTCGCGTACCCCCAATGGATGCGCCTACCACAGGTTAGGAACCGCTGGACTAGCTGCACCATTTCTTCGACCTTTTCTCCGAATTCCTTATTTTCCATTTGGGGTCTTCCGACTTGTGGGGAGTAGATGTCATTGCACACAACTTCGTTTATCAAGATTCTTCATCCCACCTTTCTACTCTTATTACTTCCTTGGCTAAAGACACTCTCCATCACTGTGCCTACTCCACTTGCCCTCCCGTCACCGCCATCTTATAATATTCACCGATTTGATTCTTCTCTCTGTTTCCCTTCTATTATTTTGAGTAAATACGAAGATCTGGGGTTTAAATTTGCATTTTTTCGGTTTTATCTTCACACGCTGTTATAGCGTTATGTTGTGTAAGTCGAGCACTATGGAACTGATTGCTTCTCTATGACGAGGTTCATGACATGTCATTCAAGGTATTTGCAAATCAAGCGATGTTGTATAAGGGAAGACGCTGATATCGTTTCATTATTTCAAATTAACGAGGTTGAGACACACACGATATAGTTTTATTCTAATTTTCCATCAGTTGACTCCGCTTTAACTGCATGTCAGATGATGTAATATTGAACCGTTCTAGAGTAATCTCATTTTCATGGAAAGAGTTATCATTGCGTGATTGATATGGGATAGAAATCGTTCATCAGCTCCATTTCTCTTCTTACAGCATTTTCCACGAATCATCGTCCATCTGTCATCATCCAATCACGTTCCTCCGTCGGACCTAATATTCTAACACTCAGCTGGGATGACTTCGGAGCGTACAGGTCCCCCCTCGTCACTTAACATCAAAATCGACTCCATGCCACATCGACGGCCGCCGACCGTCCCGTCGGTCGGGCATCTGTGCGGCCTGTGGTATTGGAGGCCCCGTTGGCTACAGCCACTCGCTACTATCCGGGTGTTCATCTTCTGCGTCTGTCTCTTCTCATGTATCTGTTCGGCTCTCAACTCAGGTTACGTCGTTTCAATGATTTCTACTATCGAACGGCGGTTTGAAATTGGATCGACTCTTGCCGGCTTCATGACTTCATGTTACGAGATTGGTTACATCCCTGCCGTGGTGTTGGTCTCGTATCTCGGAGGTAGTCGTCGAAAGCCTGTATGGATTGCCACGGGAGCTGTGGTAATGTCTATTGGAGCTCTTATCTTCACGCTGCCTCAGTTCATTGCCAAGCCTTACCTGGACTCTAAGTACATGGAAGAAGGAGAACAGATACAGCTGTGTCGAGCAGGAAATCTCAGTCAAGGACTAGGCGAGGAGGATGATCCCTGTCATGGCCTCAAAGGCGGTTACGGTGGAAACAGTAATACATTCAACGTGTTTCTCATCGTTCTGGCCAATGTGTTGCTCGGATGTGGAGCAAGTCCTATTCTTACGCTTGGAACTACATTCATTGACGATCACACGAGTCGCGAGGCAGCTCCACCGTTAATTGGTAAGTGTAAGATTACGTGATTAACGTTGATTAAGTGTAAGGTGTGTATGTGTGTGTGTGTAGCAGGGTTGGCTTTTTGCCGGCTAAAACTGGTTTTTGCCATTAAGTGGTAAAAACCGGCAAAATCTGGCAAAATCTGGTAAAAACCGGCTAAAACTAAAATTCCGAATAATCAGTCTATTTCTTCACGAAATGATCGACAGCAAGTTGGGGTTTAAGTATTACGGTGCATGCGGGTTTGCAGTTTGTAACTCTTATCTTCCAAAACATGACATTCATTCTGTGATGGAACCACATGGCATGTTTTTATCACGAACGACATGCGATGTTGTCTTTCTTTACGATTGTTCTGCCCTTTTCTAGTAATTTAAGAACAAATGTAGACTTCAGCACCATGTTGGCTCTTTGTTTCATGTAACAGAAGTTGTTAGATACTCGCAGAATTATCATCAAATGAATGAAAAACGAAAATAAATATATGAATATAACTGGTTTATACATAGAACTAAATTAAGCAAACCACTTTCTTCATGTGGACGAGCTTCAATAATCCCACTGTCATTCTTCTGTGTTGAGTGCTCAGCAAGAATGTTAAGTGTATTTTAATAGTAGTTTAGGTTTCATCAGATGTAGATTCGAACCCAGGTCTCATGAACGCAGAGAGAACACTCTATCAAAAAGTCTCTGTACCGGAAAATCTCACTCCCAAATCAAGCAATGTGCAACAGTCACTTAGAATGCATTTCTACTTTTTTTAGAAATATACTAAATCTACTAATGCCTGTGACTGTAGCAGGAAATCATGATTTTGCAAGAACAAATAATAATTAAATAACATAGTTCGCACCAGCAATCTTGATAAAGTGAGGTATAGTGTATGTCTGAACAGCTCCAGTTATAATCTCAACAAAAGAACATGTCCAGTAAGCTGTAAAATTTATCTTGTTAATAGAATCTGAGAGCGACAAACAATTTTGACATTATTGTGATATACAAGTTTGTTTAAAGTTTTTGAAATTTCCATATTTTGAGCTCAAATCAAAACTTTACTTTCGGTTTTAAATTCATTTAACATAACCTTATCCTCTAAATATGTGAGGGTAGATTATCATGACATGAAAAATGTTGAAGGGCAAAATTTTTAATCTAGTCCTTCTGGGAGTGCAGGATATATTCCATAGTAATATTCGTGTAATGACAATGGGTATGGGATATTTGCCACAGATTTAGAGGACAAGCTTCTCTATGAGATCAGCAGGGAAGTTAATCGCAGAAATCCGACGCCAGATTTCTACTTTTCCTACATTTTCCTACCCTGCTAGCTTCATGGAATGCCTGTTTTCGATCTTTTATATAGAGCCAAATGATTTCCTTCCAGCATGGACGTTGCATCTTACAATGAATGAAATTCGTAAAGCAACAAAATGCATGTACACTTAGAAGAATAATGCAAAGCAGCTTTATAACAATATTTTTGATAATAATTTATCTTCTTACACCTATACTTGGAACATATTCTTGATTGAAATGCGATATTGATAGGTTTGAATTGTGAAAATACAGGCCTAAGTGTTTATCGAATGATGAAAAAGTAAAATCAACTTATTGCGACTAACGTTCATCAATAAAGTAAGGAGTGACGATGATCCCTTATATTGTATGTACCCAAAAAACTTAAGTAGTAATGCTGGAAAAATAGTTTTTGCAAGTTTTAGCCGAAAATGGTGACAAAAGCTGGTGGTTTTTACCAGGTTTTTACAGGTTTTTACCAAGTGATAAAACCCAGGGTGGTTTTTACCGGCCAACCCTGGTGTGTAGGCTATGTAAGATGCTGACATGCACTAACACAGGCATCTAGTCTTTTTTGTTCGACAAGATATCCTTACAAGAAA
Source organism: Prostheceraeus crozeri (assembly GCA_907163375.1). Taxonomy (NCBI): domain Eukaryota; kingdom Metazoa; phylum Platyhelminthes; order Polycladida; family Euryleptidae; genus Prostheceraeus; species Prostheceraeus crozeri. Next base: position 55,180 of record CAJQUW010005235.1, read on the forward strand.
CGTTCATTTTATCGACAACTCATACGCAGAATTCCAGAATTCTATGATCCATTTCCTTAATGCGTTCATTGTTCGAAAAATTGATCATCGGATATCAGCGCAGGCGTTTTACTTGTCTATGGCAAGACTTACTTATGGCATAAATCATGGAAATCCCTAACTTGAGATCTATCTATGCGCATAGATCCTTATTATCCTTATTAAAGTCTGACCGTCAGAAACGGCCAAGGCCCCAGTATGGGGAGTAGTGACGTTCAACCATTCATTCATCATCACATCATGAGCTGACTTTTTGCATACAAATATAAAATACCCATAAGTTTTTGTCCGTGTATGAAGCTTGAACAGTACTCTTAGAGAAAAACGGGTATAAGCTCCAATCTTGTGTATTTCCAATGGTAGAATTCAAGATATCGGACATGATGATATGCGATTTCCATCCATTAACCTTGATCATAGCACGTCTTTCCAGCATGATTCAGAAATCATACTTTCGTACATAGAAATAACAATACCATAGAAAGTCCTAGAATGGAAATTGCATGAAAATTATTGCACACGCCGGGGGAATTTAGTTGATGGGGCAAAAAGAAAATTGTACGAGCTGGTTTCCTTGTTTTCTGGTTGGCATTTATACTCGTATTTATCAAGGCAATTTGTGATCTGGATTGTTGCCTCATGTCCAAAGACCATATACTCAAAAGCAATAATGAATCTACAGAATACTGCAGCGACAGGATGACAAAGAAGGAAATCTTCTAAAACGTTCTGTACGTTTATCATTTTGGAATATCGCTCCTATAATCTATCAAGAGTATAATCAGACACATAAACAACTTGTAATGTCGATTTGCAGAGCATGCATTACTCCAGTTTGAAATCAGAGGCCAGGAAATGTTAGAGCATTTATTTTACTTTAAAGGGCCCCTGTTCATTATATTTGAACAATTTCAAAATCTCTGCATGCATCAAAATCAGCTGCCAATATATCATCAAATTATATCACATAAGTCATTCAATGATTAATTGAAGAGTTCCAGCGACATTCTATTTATCTGAGAAATTATTGTAGGTAAGGAAGATTTTAAGTGTGCTTATTCTAGAAAAACACTAGGTTTCTTAACCGCTTGACCGAGAAATTATCCAATAATTAGAAATTTTATCTGTGAATTCTTGAGATGTTCTTCCAACCAGTACAGCGACCACTTTCAATATGACTCTGTGAACCAAATTTAATTCGTATTCCAGTGTTGAAAAATTGTATAATGGTTGTCAATGACTGGCACAAATAGACACCGTAAATTAATCCATGGAATAGTAGGCTATTTCACATGATACAATACCACCATCTCACTAAAATTCTCTTCATAAAGATCAGGTAATTTGCTGTCAACAACTTCCGCAACAAACTTGGCAAATGGCTTGACTATGATATAATGTTTTAGATCGAATCTCATCTACAAACCATAGATTTTTCCATGTGCCATACATGTTTTCATTGTACATAGGCAAGATATCAAACTTCCATTCTAGTGTACTATTATCCACTTCTATGCTTTCGTAGTATGTATGATGGAAAACGTGCTATGATCAAGGTTGGTGGATGAAAATGACATATCATTATGTCCGATATCTTGAATTCTCACATTGGAAATACACAGGAATCGAGCTTATATCCGTTTTTCTCTAAGAGTACTCAATTTTCAAGCTACATACTTTTCGGATAAAAACTTGTGGGTATTTTACATTTGTGTGAAAAAAGTCAGCTCAATCGAATGGAAATTGACGAAGTTATAAGCGTTTAGTTTTCGTCACTTTTTGGGACACCCGGTATATAGATGCTCAAATCAAAATTTGAATAGAATGTTTTATATAACGCACTTTGCGATATGCATAGGTTTGCTTCCTTAATTTGATAAGACGTAGTTTCATGAAACAAAACATCAAAAGATAAACCTCTGCTCATTTGTATTAAATATGCCTGCATTATTGGCAGAAAGAGGGACGATCAAACCAATTGGAAATGTGCTGAAGTTAATTTTGAACAATGCGGATATGATTTAAAGCGTGTCGAACAGAACAACCATCCCCTAATACAGATGTGCAGTATTTTGCAGATAGCATTTATGCCTTATAAATTGAATAGCGGAAATTGAGTCGGTGGATTCAAT